>VXAZ01004110.1:0-57749 GCA_013399875.1 Gymnorhina tibicen | reverse complement strand
TTTTTTTTTTTTTTTTTTTGTAGAAGTCATCTGGCAGAGCAAACATGGCTGAAAGAGCTAAATAAAATAGTGAGAACACTGAAGGCGTAAGGATGGAAACATGGGAATGTTGGGGGTGGGGTGTTTCTGAGTTAAGCACTTGCTAGGAGAGGCTAATGGGAAGTAATGAGAAGGAAAGTGGGGGAGTGGAGCAAAAGTTGTGGAATGAGTGAACTGATTCTTGTTAAGTTTATGGCCAATTAATGTTTGCCATACTTGGGAATCAAAAGTTTAGCAAGGGTTTCTCTATATTAAAGGCAGTCTTTGAACAATAGAGCCCTTTTTCTGAAATTCACAGCTGTCAGAGATCATTTCACTCCCTGTATAATTCAAAAAAGTGATGCCTTTAATTGGCAGCATAAACACTGTTGGGCTAGTGTGTACTGAGCTTGATTTAGATGCTCAGTGTATGGCACAGTTTGCATCTGTCAGGATTTGTAAAGAAAAGCTACATAAATAATTTTTGACTCACATTTTAAAACTGGGGGGAAGAAACAGGATTCCAAAATGTCACATACACAGGCTTGAGACAGGAAAGCAGGAGTTAAAGGTGAAACTCTGTCTGGAAGATCCTTTCACAGTGGTAACTTCCCAGGTGAAGTGCCACTATACAGAGCAGCACTACCATAAGAAGGTATAGCACATTAGCTCTGCATTTTCTGCCCTTTTTTTACATTTATCTTACGCTTAATATTTTAACACAGTCTTAGTTTAATTTACTTATTGGGTTGACGGTTTGCCTGTTTGTCTGATTATTGCTTCTCATAAAACATTTAACAGACAGAAGCACAGACGTATGTGTTACTGCTCCCATACTGACTTGTATTTGTATTTTTTCAGCATCTCAATTAAACACTGAGGTGTATCTGGACCATTCACTCTGCAAGGACTTCACAGCACAGACACAAAAAACAGTTAGTAAAAGACATGGAGTGGCTGAACACACTGCATCTGTAAATAGCCAACCACTGAGGTTCAGTTGATGTTCAGGTACAGTCTGGAGATCTCCAAACTTCAGAACACCGAGATTGCCATTAAATCTCTGAAAGAGAAAACTAAGATATACACAGACTGAGGTTTTTTCATAAAACAAGCTCTATTTCAAATAGAAGGAAATGTCCAAAATTAGCAATGGCATGTAAGGAACATGTGTTTGTTGTTTATTCTTCCTTTTGTGTTGCTGTGGGATCCTATTATAAGCACCTGTCCTTCCTCTGGCACAGATCAATATGGCAAAGTAAAAATCCGTCTAACAGAGACAGTTTGCCTCACAGGAAAAACTCATTCATTAATCCAACACACTGCAGCTCTTTATGTAAGCTATAAGTATAATCTATCAAATTCAAAATACACAACAATTCAACAACTTTCAGGATCGCTAAACCTCAAGTTTGCTCTTGAAATTGAGACTCTCAGCTGATGGAATCACCTCAGCCTGCTTTGTCTCACTTCTGCAAGGCATAATACACTGAAGGATATAGGAGGAAGTAATTTTTAGCAGAACATCCTCATTTTGGGTGGAGAGAATGGTGAGAAAATATAATAAAAATCCAATAAAAAATGAGAAGTGGGAAATCTATGTCTCCTGAGTTTCATCCATGGAAATTGATCAGTGTTGACTTTGCTACCACAAACTTGCAGTTAGGGCTTAAAAATTCTGTTGGGGTCTTTTGCCTTTTTTTTTTCTTTATTTTCTTTTTCTTTTGTGATTCAAGCTGTTATACTCTTCACTGAAGAAAATTTAGCTCCCTCCTCAGGAAGACATAGTTCAGTGATAGACAGAGGTCATCAGTAAGCAGTAAAGGAATGGTCTGTACAAATCAATGAAGTTTTCAACAAGCATCAAAGAGCTTTAAGAGACATCAAAAAATGAATGAGCGGCAACTATGTCTTAGAAAGGACAAGAATTGGAAAGGTTGTCTGATGCAGAAGAACCACGCAAAAGCATGCATGGAGATGCTTCTTGAACAGGTGGCCTGTGCAACATGGGGATAGTTGGGTGAAGGCAAGGAAAACAAAAAGGTTTTTTACAGAGAACTGAAAAATATGTTATGGTAAAGGATACTGTGACAGGAGGCTGGAAGACACAAGGACTCCACTTGCCTTGCTAGACAAATATAAACTTGTTAGGGACTTTGGAAGAGGGAGGGGAAAGTCAAACAAGTGATATAGTTAACTTAGAAACTGGAAAGGGTATGAGGAAAATCATAGGGAAAGCCCTCTGTACAGAGGACAGAATGGCTCAAAATACTTCATATTTCTACCTCATAATTCTCTTGTCTCTTGTGCCTTGTGTGCACTTACGCAGGATCCTATATAACAAGTACACTGTCCACCAAAGCACTGCTGTATCCCAGTCTGCCTTAATATATAGGCTCTCTTGACCTAGAAAACCCAATTTTCACCTTGAGAAAAAGCCCAAATTATTTTAAGATATGAGTTTGTTCTGAAACAGCACCAAATAAAGTCAAACATCAATTTGTTTAATGAAACAAAATGTTTGGGGGAAAAAAATTGTTGCTCAGAAACCTCATCCACAAAAGATCTCCTCAACAGGGAAAACTTGGAACCATATAAACATAATATAAAAAAATAATTTCAGTATTTAATTTGAATTGTCAGTGTAAATAACATTTTCTTTGGCATTGTAATTTTAAGAATACTTCCAGCTGACACAGTGATCCAAACATAATTTGAACATGACATGAGTTAGAAAACATTGTTCTCTTCTTTAGTTTCATGCATTTCATACTCATCTGTAGAGGCTACCATATATTTGTGATCTACATTGGCATGAAATGCTGGCCAGCAAACTGTTGAAGTAAGCTTGGAAATATCAGTTGTGTGCACTTTTCATGCCCTTTTAAAACAGAACCTGTATGGCAAGAGGAAAAGTAGTGAGATATTAGTTGTTTACAGGAACATTCTTGACATTAGGCCATCAGGCTTTTTGCAGGGAGGAGTCAGGAATGTGCCCTGTAACAAACCCCTTATGATTATGGATCTCCTCTTTCAATAACAACAACAAAAAAAAACCTATAAGTGAAACATGCTGAAATTTCTGCAGGTCCACATGTATCTTGAGCCATTTACTAGCTGGAGAGAATTGTACCCTTTAAATCAGTTGCTGTTTCTAAAGAGCTGGTCACCAAGATGAAGTGCACCTAACACTGGAACCTTTGTCCACCCAGAAGCATGGGGTACAGTTACCTGAACCAACAGCTTATTAACAGCGGTAAGAGATGCACACCGGCCCAGTCTCCCCAAAGTCCTAAATACCTTCTGACAGATGTTCAATAACATTTGCACAATTCAAAAGAGGTGTTCAATATCTCACAGGAGCAAGCAACAGGAATCCAGTCATGATCCCCAGAAAGTAAAATGAAAAGCTCCCTCTGCTCCGGATAGGATCCGAAATTGGTGTAGAAAATACGGAATTACTGGTACTAACTTCTCCAAAGAAAGCCAGTTAATTTAGCCCTACAAATATGAACTGAAGCCAAGCTAGCTGCACCTGCATAGTCCACAAGAAGGAATTCAGAATAATGCTGCCCTTGCAGCTTATCAAGCTCCCTGCATCTCTATCCTGATGTGAAATATGGAGGAAATTTATCATGCCCTACAGACCCTGCTCTCAATTAAGCTAATGTCAGTTTGTAACAGTCTCATTGTTATCAATGATCTCAGTCTGAATTTGCAAGGTGAGACTGTGAGCAGAGTGGGACCCACACCTGAGGAAGTTTTACGATTGTGTTGTACTTTCTAGTGTCAAAAGTGACAGAAGAAGATTCCTGGAATGATAGCACAGGTGGTGTTAAATAGCCATTAGCAGACTACAGGTATGGTTTAAAGTGATCACTTGTTCAAAGGAGTGGTTTCAAAATAAATAACTGTCAAGGAAGTATTACACCTTGTTTGAAAAAGAGGAACGTGATACGAAAAAAATTGCAGCCTCAGTATGTATCTTATTATAGTGTGCATAAAGAGAATCAGCTATACCATCACAGCACACTTTTGCATCTACAAGCATCCTTAATTTTGCGATCCTAGGTCTCTTTCCCTGATTACTTGCCAACAATAAAAATAAAATGTTTAGCTACATTTTTTTTAACTTTCTATCAAATAGATCAATTAACTCTCTGGCTCTTGTACTAAAGGACTGCAGAAGAAGTCTTACTGATGCATGGTACTGAAACTCAAGCCTATGCTAAGTGTCACAATGCAATCATGAAGGAAAAAACCTTATGAAAATTCCTGACCCTGTAACACACCACAGTCTTCTCACTCGGCAGCTCTTACTCTCACATTCACTGTATCAAACATGTGGAATCATTCTGAAGAGCAGTTTTACTCTGATGGTATCGCGGTTGCCGGGGTACGGCAGACCCCGTCTGGGTCTGAGGAGGCTCCGAGGCTGCAGCCGCGATAGAGTCTCAGAGAGCGTCCTCGGTGGCAGCCGCACTGGGGAGTGCAGTAGCCACAGATGGTTAAAGACAGGGAAGGCGAAGGAGAGACCGCTGAAGACGAAGAGGCAGGAGAGGTTCTTAAGGTGGCGTTCCGAAGTCTTTATTAGACCTCAAAAGAGTCCAGAGCCAAAGAACGCACATGGCAGAAAGCCACTTATATTTATAGGGTTTGGGGGAATCACATAACCACCAATAGGGAAACAGACTGCGAGAATTGGGGTACGGGATTGGGCGAAAATAACCAATGAGGAACAGGATCAAGGAGGACCAATCCAGAGGCGAACAGGGGAGAACTCTCTGGAAGGTCTGGTGAGTGACAAGGGGGTGGGTACAAAGGGTGGGGGCCAGCAGCTCAAGGGTGGATACAGGGGTGGGTACAACATAATAACTGACAGCTTAGGGGGAGGAGAAGGGAACCAAGTCCCGGGTGGTGCCCCCAGGGGATTCATCGTACCAGGCTATGGCCTGGAGAGGTTCTGGTACCACGGGGCACACCGCAACATGATGGGCCTAAAGAAACCTTTTTCACAACAATGAAGGTTTCCTAAACAAAAGAAGAAAGGAAATGAAGTCTTGTGCTGCTGCTCATCATTTCTGCCAGTGGAAAAGAAGAGAGTTGGCTTACTTAAGTAAGCTTCTTATTGCATGTAATTTTCTTAAACCTGATTAGAATCATCTAGGCTTTTTTAATTTCAACAATCTCTAAAAGCCGCGTTCACTACCTGTTTACCTATAAGTTTTCTTCTCTCCTTTCTTCTCCACACACAGTAAAAAATGAAGTACTTGTATAGCTGAAAAAGACAGAGACATATCTTAAATCCAAAACAAATGTCAGAATAAGTTTGATTACAGAATTGTGAAGGCAACATGCTGACAGTTTTCAGACCAGCACCCTAAACTGTACCCTCAGAGAAGGCAGGCCACTCATTAATCCCAAGTCTCAATCTCAGTGTGACCAAATGACAGTGATGCCATGAGAGCTAATGGTCTTAGGTTACGATGTAAGATGTAACCAAAAGTATGTATTCTATCACCATCTGTTAAAATCAGGTGGGGCAGTATTCCTTATCTCTTCTGTGACACATCCCTGGTAACTCCCTCCAGGAGGTACCTTCTGTTAACGAGCCAGTTGTTAAAAACAGGTGGGGCAGTGTTCTTTATCTCTTCCATGACACATTCCTGATAACTCCCTCCAGAGAGATATTTTTTCTGTTAATGGGCTATCAAGCCTCACTGCATGACTCATAAAATTACATCATCCCTTTGTGAGATGCTCTGCCCAGGGGGAGGAACCAAGCATTCCTACCTGGATATAAGATGAGGTGTGGAACACCACACTCCCCCCTTACCTACTGGATTCCCAGAGGAGAAGAGCTACATAACCACCACTGGACCTTCAGAGGAAGAACTGATCCTGCTACAGGATCACTGCTTCAACAGAACCATATCTATCACTTCAGGAGGACTGCAAACACCATTTAATTGGACAGCTACAACCACCCTTACCGACAGGGTGTCAGGTTGTAACCTGACTCTGTCAGTGTTTCTGTACTACTGCATTTATTCTAATTTTCCTATTAAATTGTGGTTCTGATTTCGAGTCTCTCATTAGTTTGCTTTCAAACTAGTACACTAACCCAGGGCCTTTTGAATCCTAGAGTATCTTGGGCTTTGCTCAGACTTTGCATATTGGAGCTTTGTATGTTTTTGTCACTGGATAAGATGATTCTTGTTGCATTATTTTGCTTTTACAATGCATTCCTCAATCAGCAGTTTCCAAATGTAGCTTCATTTCACCTATACTCTCTGGCTTCAGGAAGATCATTCTGTTCTGTTGTCAGGAGCTGGGCATGAAAAAACATGAAGCTACCAAAATATTTTCCTTCTTTAGGCTTACAAGTGTTAAACATACATATGTAGCTTGGCACAGGAAGTAGGTACATAACTCTGGTAGAGATTTCACTAACATTTCACTGAGATTTCAATGAAATCCCATGTGAGGACAAAGAAGATAGTGTACACCTTTGCTCATAAATCTGGTTTTAATTACAGGATGGCTTAGCCTTTCAGAAAAAGGATCGATTCTGTGTCCTTCTTTTCTTCTGGCACCTGGGCTGGGGAATTGAATGAGAAAGTCACTATTTAAGCATATGAAATATTTTTTACAGGACTGTAATGTTATCTTATGGATCAGAAATAGAATGTGGTTTGAGAGCATGATTCAACACTCATCCCTCTCAATCAACACTGAGCTGGCATCCCAGCATGGTATTATTTCTGTGAAGAAGCATGGCACAGCCAGGAGCATTTCTCAAGCAAATATTTAGGTCTAGGCTATTCACTGCAGCTAAAATGCTACTAAAATACAATCACAAACTGTTCCCAGTAAATTTCATGCTTGATAAAAACCCTAAAAAATTATGTCTGTTAAATATTAAAAGGTATGGGAGTTTTTGGTTTGGGGTTTTGGGGTGGGGTTTTTTGAGGTTTTTTGGTTGGTCGGTTGGTTGGGTTTTACAGCAAAAAAAATCAAAAACACCTGGAAACTTAATAGCTATTTTGTACACAATATGACATCCATCAGAGGCATAGTCTCTGCCACACTTTATTGAACTGAGGTATCTGACCTAGGGCAATCAGCTGTCTGAGGTGAGTGATACTGGTGATAACAATAAGTTTGGTGATGCAGGTGATTCAGTCTTATTACTCACTCGCCAAATCACAGAGAGCAGCTGGGCATAATCACCATAATCAGTCCAATGTACGGAGTAATGTGTAAAGAAATTCAAGGACCAGGATGAGTTTGGTCCGTGTTGCTTTTCAAGACATCATGGAGTGAAAGATGTAACAGGATGAAGTGCAAGCATTGTAAAAGCTCCACTAGTGATATCTGAGAGCCTGAACAGGGCAGGAGAGTGATGAAGCTCAGGTGTTTCTGCACTTCACCACTAAGTGAAGTGGGCTAGTAAGAGGAGGCAGATTTGGGTATGCCAGGACCAGTCATATTATTTCTTCTTCTATGTACCAGGCAGGGACAGCTTTCCAGTCAGGATAAAAGAGGTTTTCTATTTTTTAGTGACTGATATTTGCTAAGAAATGGATGGATATGATGAAAGAAATCCTTTCTCTTTACAGTGTTGCCGTAAGTCAGGTGGCAACTCCTTTGTCATATCACAACAGTCCATATGTTGATACTCTTCACAGTGCACAAGGAAAGGCTGGAATCCCCACATCTGATGGGGGGAAGGATGCTCTCCAATGTGTAATGAGAAAATGACCAAATATATCACCTTAACACTGCATGTCTCATGAAAGCATGGAATGAGGTTGTTTTCTCAACAGAAAGTTCAGCTTATATTCCTTTTTGCTTTGAGAAATTTGTGGCACAGATTTCCAAGAGGTTTGGCACCAGAAGTGTTTTTCTGAATTACTGTAACTGGCAGCCTCTGTGTGGCCAAGGGTTAGTGGCATAATTTAGGTAATACTTCTTTCTTCTCTGTTTTTCCCATTCATCTCCAGAAATTGCTGGAAAGCCTCTTTCCAGCAATATCAGGTATCTCTTGAGGTTTTTTTATCATTATCATTATGGGGTATAGTCATTCTTACTGAGTATCCTTTTTGACATTCAAATTTCAAGATTTATTCAGGGGTCCTTCAGTCCTATCATCACCCTCATTGCAAGTTCTTGCTTTCTTAATTTAATTTTCTTAAAAAGTTAAGTTAAAGCATTTATTCTGTAATGAGTCATTTTACTTTCCATGCTGCTTTCTGAAATTCAGAGGTCAGTAAGGACAAGGAATCTGTAAATACAAGTAACACCAGTATGAGAGTGAGTCAGATATTCCCTTTGTTAAAATAATCTAATGATAACAATATGTTCCTTTCTTACTACAAGGCAGAAAACTCCAACTTTATAATGAACTCCTTGGTGGCTATCTGACTTATTGCAGTGCATGTGCTCCTCGGCTAAGAATCAGATCTTTGCAGGAGGGCATAAGAATGTGTTCTCAAGGACAAAAGACTTCACAAGATAAGCTGTCATCCTTTCACCTAGATAAGTAACAGAATTTAAGCATGCCTTTGATGTTGCAGCTTTGGCTTCATCCCTTTTACCACTTCTGAAGATGATCCGGCTTCCTCTAGATTGCATTGGACAAAGGTTTTGGACCTAATATTTGGACACAAAACTTGTATTTAATCTGGAAGATATTAGACACCACACTTTATGCAGCACTAAAGGAAAACTGTGTCCAAGAAAACTTTCCTGTACAGTTCTTAGTAAAAGACAATCAGTACAGGGAGTTCTGAGAAGAGTCCAGGACTTGTGTACAAATTCAAACTACTTTTCTGTAGGATCTCTCAAAGGTTCATCTTTCCTCAGAAATACCTATCTACAGTTAGGCATTCTGACTTGCAATTCACTTTGTTGATGTTTATTCACCAGCACTCTTATCTTAGAACTATTATGAATCCTAGACTTTCTTTCCCTAGCACAGTGATAGACTGCAATCAACTCATTTGTCATATTTTCTGTTAGAAAGTTCTGGACTTGGTGGAAGCCTTTCTAAGATCTGCACTGCTTTTTGGTCCTTGTTACAACTGAAGTTTGGATCATTCAGAGACAGGTATGATCATACCCAGCTGAAATGTATTTTCATCAGAATTTCAGTAAAATTGATGGGAATTTCCATGACACAAAAGCTGTAAAGAAAATTTAAAAATTGTCAATTCTCAGCTTTTGGACATTGCTAGTTATTTCCTTATAAAGTATTTCAAAGCTATTGATTTGCTCAAGTAAAATCCTGATTTGGGAAGCAGTTACAATTTGTGTATTTGTGGTTGGTTCAACTGAATAACTTCCAGTAGTTTCTGTAGCATTATACTGATATGTTCCACTTGAAATACCAACACAGGCTTTGGAGAGCTCACTGATAAAACTACATATTAAATAGAAATAAATCCAAACCATAAAGTTTGATATCTCCTATTGTTGCAGCCTCCTTAAAATATAACATGTTTGTACTTTGAAACTTGGCCAAAGCCATGATATAACTGTGCTCCAGCAGCCAACCTCACATCTGTACTTCTGCTGCATTCACAAGTTGTAGCTCTAGAATTTGGCTCCATCTTTCAATTTCAATGTTTCTGTGCACTCAGGTTGCATGGTGAGCAGCAGTCATATAAAAAATCTGTGAAAATCCTGATCCATTTGACTGCAACCCCAATGTATTTAAAAGCATTTTGGGAATTATTTTTCTCTCTTTCATTCTGTTTTTACATCGATGCTGTTCTCTTTAATCCTGTGTAATTCTTTTGGGGTTGAATTAGTGTAAGTGATAGGAGAATAAGGCTTTACTTAGCTACATACCTTCCCAAAGGACAATTTTAACTTTTAGCATATATCCTTATTTGTCTTTTTTTACTTTTAATCCTTACCAAAGCTCAAAACATCTGAGAAGGATGAACGGAGACATTTTGTGTAATGGGTGATCTTTCATAAGATAACTTATCAACAAGATAACTTTTTTATTCCTTCCACCCTGTCAGGAGAAATTGGCTTCAAGATAACAGGAGATTAACTGAGCCTTAATGACAAAGAAACACAAACCAAAACTAATTAAAAGAAAACAAGAGCAGAAAACAGGAGTCTTTATCCAGATGATGTTGATGGTAATTTTCTAGTTTCTTCAATTTTGTTATGAACAAATCTTTTGAACACCCATATTAAAGAGGCTGTTAAGTTAACCTAACCTGTTGTACAGCTTTGTAATCACTTTGCAATATTTGCTACCTTCTCATTAGCTTCTCAAAAGCTATTTAAAAACTACCTGGTTTCTTCATAGCTAAAATAAGATGTCAGAGACATGTTGCTGTTTTCCCCTTCTATTTTTTCAAGGATAATCCATGAGGTAGCAACTGAGGACTGCAGCTAGTTCTTTATAGCTTATTTTGTAAAGACATTTTTTTATAAAGAAACGTGTTAGAATTTCCAATTATTGCTCAGTTAATCAGGCCATCGCTTTAGTACTGTAATGAGGTAGTGTTTCTGACTAATGCATGATTTAAGTAAGTGAAACACCTTAAAACAAAGCATCTGGAAATGCATCAGAGCAGCTGCTGGACTGCCTCATTAAACAGCCATTTGACAGAAAGAAGTCGGAAGGATCCTAACACTCATCCTGGTAGGCAATGACAGCTCTGCATAGCCATAGGACTTAAGCTCAAAATCCTTCCAGAAACATTATCTCAAATTAAGAATAATAATTCACTCTAGTGTTGCAATGAGTGCCTTGTTCTTTGATTGTTTCAGATATGCTACTGAGTTTTCTGAGGGAATTCTGGTGATGCCAACAATTTCTCTGTGGAAATTAGGAAATGCTTGTGGACTCTGATACTTGAGCTGGTAAACACAACTGACTCCATCAATTTAAATACCATTGTCCAACCATGAAACAGAGACATATTGTACTACATGATCTCTTTCCAAAAAAACCCCCAAAAATGCTGACAAACATAGCTTAGATTTTAAACATTAAAGAATCATTAGTAGCAGCTTGTAAATCACAAGAAGACAAAGAACTGTCCACAGGAGTTACTGGGCAAGTATTATGAAACAATAAATAATTTTAAACACTGAAAATGCATATAATTTGTTTCAGAGTTCATTAGTCTATTTCATATTTGATGACTGTTGCTTACACCATTCTTCCTGACAAAAAAAATTCCTTCCCAGTCATCACCCAGTTCAGAAAAGGCTTAGAGACCATACGCCCTATACAGGAACACAGAGCTGACGATAGCCCTGGAACAGCCTTTCTAGACTGAATAGTAGCTTTCCCACACTCCTCAAAGAGTCAGGCTTTCCACAGCGCACATCTAGCACCCAGAGTTTTGGGAGCATTTGCACAGCCCCAAGGCCAGCTTATATTCATACAAGTCATGATAAAAACGTCCTTTTGTTATTAATAGAACTGATTCCCTTTTGTGTCTGGCAAAATGCAGATTTGCCTGCATAATCCACTTTAAGGGTGACTAAGGAGGAGGGTTAACTGCTAAAGCATCTTTGAATAGGCAGCTTGAGTAACATGGAGCAAAAAGGCTTAGTGCCTGTCCTGCTCTCACCAGTGCACACCTGTGCCATTGCACCAATTATCCTTTGAGGTCACATTCTCCCTGCTAGCCATCTCAAGAGACTGGAAGAGTACCCACGGAGAGGCAAGGGTCTGAGCATGGCCACTGGTGAAACCCCAAGGCCATAAGCTCAACATAGCTAAACTGCCACCCCAAGAGATGTAGAAACCAGCCCTGTGAGTTGGCTGGACTAATGGTCCCCTGACAGTGCAGCTCATGGTCTCTTCCAAGAGCACTGTCCCACTGGGACTTTGTTGTGACATTTGAAGGACAGGGATCTTTGACCTGAGCATGGCCAAGAGTCTGCTTGTAACTGAGGCCACCAAATCTGGCAAGGAATGTTGTGACCAAACTTCTGAACCCAGGGAATGGCTATTCTGGAGCTGAGAGCTAAAATTTTCTTTACAGATGCTGTGGCAGAGAAGACCCAAAATTTACTGCTGTTTTTCTCGGTCTTTTGTATTAGGTAAGGGATGCCAGAAACAAAACAATGTAAAAGTATCTTCTGGACCATCTTGGTACATACCTGAAACCATAACAGCTTTGCTGCTAAAGCAAAGAACTGCCTCTTTGTGATGGTGTGAGAGCATTGGCAGCCAGCAGCAGGAAGGGGACCAGCATGGGAGCCTAGTGTCTCACAGGGACAGCCTGGTATCACTGCTTACAGGAGCCAGCTAGTGCCTCTGAGCTGAGTTCCAGGAAGTCACAGGCAGGAAAACACTGAGGCAGCCTTGAAGAACACAGCATTCCGCTTCACAAGCTCATTTAAGATTTTCTTCTCCCATGCCTGCTAATGGGTCTCCTAGCCATCAAGGAAGCTTGAAAGTTAATTTTGAGTGTAAGAAAGTACTATAATTAGATGCAAAGATCCAAACAGTCAACGGATAAAAACCACTGTTCATTCCAGGAACATTTTAGCAACTGTTGACTGGTAGAAAGTAAACAGATTTCAAAAAGTGTCAGCCTGCCATACCACTGCATGCCATTCCAAGATGAACATTGTTTCTAAATATATTTCCTGTGAGTGAAAGAGGAAAACAAATCTAATTTTAAAGAAAGAAAACCAAACCAGATGTGCATAAGAGTATGCTTTAGGCTTTTTTTTTCTTAATAAAGGTTTTTCCTTACTTTAGAGGTACCAAGTCAATAAATGTAACCTGAGAGCTGGTATGGCATTCGTTACTACCCTATTTAGCACCCCTGCTATCCTTTAAAGCTGCACCCATTTGCCAGTTTCTCAGAACATGTAAATGAGTGTGGGAATGCAGCATATACTTAAAACTGATGAAGGCATTTTAGACTTATCAAAACCACTTGTGCTTTTATGTTTGTGAAAGGTGTGATGTCGAGCTTTGGCACATTATGAAAAATAGCTGACGATACATGAAACTCATTAGACTATTGCCAAGAAACATACACTAAATGATCTTTTTGAAGGCCCTCTGTCAGTTCAGTTCACTGCTAGTAGACACTGCTGGAGTGTTTTTACCTGCAATTAAACCTACTGATTGACAGATCTTCCATTTATGAGTGGTCAATGTCATTTTACATAGTAATCTATCATATCCAGTATAGAGATACGAGTGCCTCTAAGTCAGAAAGTGGTATTGCTGGTGGCTGACTGAAACACAAAGACTTCTTTTAACAGGAAAAGACTTTAGGTAAGTGTGAATGTTTGCTTAAATTCCTTTTTTTTTCCACAGGTGTGAACAAGCACGTCAGTTCTTGAAGGTTGTCTTCTTTCTTGCTACTCGCTTCCTTGAGACTGAAACTTTGAGGGTAGGGTACTGTGATGCTGAAGGTTTTCATCCCAGAGGAGATTTTGACTTTCAAATGCCAACATCTGGCATGTGGTCAAATCAAACCACATGACACATAGAGGGAATTTCCAGACAATAGCATGGAAACAGGTATGTCAAGAAATGAAAGGCCACCAAAGGAAAAAAAGAGGAAATCCAGAGTAATTCCCTTTATGACTCCCTCATAAGGGTTACACAATACTTCTCTGTGATTTTGCCTTCCTTCTCACAAGACAGGTCATGGGAACAGAGATATACATGTCTCAATGCAGATATGTGCACAAACACGCGCACACACACACACACGTGCACACACACACACACACTCTCTCTGTTACTGTTACCATGACCATACACCCCATCTTTGCAATTGGCCATATAAATGACTGTTGGTACTAAAAAGCCAGCTGTGAATTTTAATTTTGCACACAATTATGTAATTACCTGCACATTTTAGAAATGCATGTTTTTGAAGTTTTGGCTGTCTGTACATCTATTCAGGTTAGAGATCAGACTCTGTGAGTGGAATATGGAAATCTGTTTTTTAAATATTACTGTCTCTAGTAATAACTAGCAGATAAAGAAGAAATATTTCAGATGGTGTTTATAATTGTGTTTTGATTAATGTTATACTGGAAAGAAAGACAGGGAATTTTTTTCCATTATAGTACTGAAGCAGACTGAGATGGGAAAGCCAGAATAAAGAACTCTGTTAGCACAAGTCTGTAATTTCTTTAAAGTGAGGAAAGTACTCCCTAATAAAACACATGGCAACCATAAAGCTGCTGATACCATAGTCATTAGACAAAAGGTCAAGAATCCATTAGCAGCTGCCACTGCTAAGAAAGCTGTAAGACCAGTAGCTGAGTGACATAGCAGACCTAGAGAGCCCTGCAGGTGACACAGGACATCTTATAAGAATCAGGCTTTGCAAATTCTAATCCCGTATCTCACGATAGGAACAAAACCTTGCTATTGATTAATGTTTCCCAGGGCTTGACTCATGTCAGGTGGCAATGGATCAATAGCTTTCTAGCTTTTAATAAGGCAGCCAAGCTCCTCATTGAGATTTGCACATACAGCCACTAGAAATAAGTTCCTGTTCCTGCACTCCTGTATTACTCCTTTTGATGGGTGTGCTACCAAGTCTTTAATTAGAAATGGCAGGATACAATTCCTTGTTGTTAAACAGGCAGCATACTGCAGCTTTTTAATGATCACTTTGCTCTGCCCAAGCTTTTCTCTCTAGCATACAATAAGTACCTACACTGAGCTAGAAGCTCTTTTCCTGCCCTTTTCCTCTCGTCCTCCCTCCCAACAGATTGTGCAGTTCAAAAAGAGGAAGCAAGCTGGTATCCCTGTATGAACAAACAAATAAATCTTAATACCACAACTACAGATGATGGGAGGTGCTGGATCCTGGCGATTTACTTCACCAGTCTAGCAAGTAAGCAAGTGGAGAAACAACGATACCTTTCTTGAGAGGAAAACTATACAAAGTGCTAATAAAGAGTTAAGCAAATTTGCATTACTGTAGTCATGTGCAAGCCTAGTGTGACTGCAGGCCGCCCCCAAGTTGTGCTTGGGTGGTCCTCTACAAATTCGTATGCAGCAATTTATCAGTGGTATCTAGCAGTGATTTATGCAGCTGTCAAGCTGCCCTCATCAGTACAAGTGAATTGTGGGCACCATCAGCTAATGTGGACTCCTTCATAGTGTCTAAAGTAAATGAGGGCCAAATTAAAAGAAAAACAGCCCAAGGTACCACCCACTCATCTTCTCAGTTCTTTAATGACAAGTTCCCTCTACAGAAAAAACATACAGCTGCTCATATGAGACCACACTTACAGAGACCCCACTGTCTAATCACAGACAGCCTGTGAAAGTCAGCTTTCAGGGCCTTGGTTAGAGCAAGGAGAACAGGAAAAGCTGGCAGGGTTCCACCAAAAACTAAAACAGTATTGATGGCAAATAAAATTGACACAGAACCAAATCAGCTAGTTTTCATAATAAATAATGATGCATTATTTTTTCAGGGAATAATATGAACCATCCAATGATGATGTAATGCATCCGTGTAGCATGTGCCTGTGTCTTTGTTTTAAATAGAACCAGTGCTGCAGTGTATGTTGGTCCAGCCACACATGGTGGTAGCTGGTGGCTGATCCAGCCCAAAAACCTTGGGTGCACAAACACATTGGTGCTTTGCAAAGGGGCAGAACAGCATCCCTGAGTCACATGTGAGTGACATGCCAGTTATTTTTGACTAATTTATATGAAAATGGAGTGAGAAATATTTCTTGATTAAAATATTATCAATCAACAAATTGATCAGAAAAGCAGGCATACACACACATGCACTCTCACACTTTTTTGGGAAAGATGCTTATATTTCCCTCCAGTCTGAGAAGCTGTTTCTGGCAAGATCAGAAACTTGACCACTCTGAGGCATAATTAACCATCACTGCTTTTGACGTAACAGAAAATAAGTTTTTCCGCATAAAATTACAATCTGTCTTCATAATTATACATTAACTTTTCAAGAATTACTTGCACTTTCTTGAGCCAGTGGAAAAGGAGGAGCTTGTGCTTGTGCTTGTGAAAAGGGTCCACCTTTTCAGCTTTATAGAGAACGTTTAATATTGCAATTTTCAAGAAGGCAGAGTGAAGGAATCACTTGTGGACATTAGCAGGGTACAAACCTGTCCCTAAGCACAATGTGTATTAATACCCCAATTCTGCATAAAATTATCTAAGCCTAGGCAATCTGGCTGAAGACTAACATGTGCTTGCCTAAAATAAGTATAATAATCCCCAGTGGTTCCAGCTGGTAACATCTCCCAAACCATTTCTAAGGGACTTCAAAGTCCCTTTAGAAGATGCCATTCACCTAGAATTCAAACAGATGCTCTTGAGAACAAAGGTTGATCTTGTCCTCAATCTTTTTAACCATTTGCTTCAAGGTCTAGACAAGAGTTGATAAGCCATGGTGCTTTGTAGCAACCCTCCTGAGGCAGTTGCCATGCAAGGACCAGCATAAAACACCGAAATCAAGAAAGCAGTGCTTCAATCAAAGTCCTGTGGTAGATAGATGAAGACAGTTGACTGTACACTCATTTTGCCAGCACTGAACTACCTGTGCTGTCAAAGGCAGGAAGAAGACAGGAATTAAGAATTCCTAAATTAAGGACTTAAGAATTCCTTGGTTGTCTTAATAGTCATGCCATGATTGCAAGAATATTGTGTCAACCACATTCAGACTCTGAGAACTTTTGCCACCAAGTACAAACATATTTAAAGTCTGTACCCTGTGCTAATACCATGTTCTTTGGGACATTTTCTTTATCTCTGGTACTGAACAGGGTATGAACAGCTGCAGGGGCTGTAATAGTGATTGTGGCCAACTTTCTCTTTTGTGAATTCCTCTCTTTTTTCGTTACTGTTTAGTCCTGAATTAGTGAGCTTTGTCCTAGCCTGAAAATTGCAAGTATTTCTCTTCTCTCCCTGACAGGCCTTGGATGCAATGGCACAAAAGAAATCTCCAAGCCATCCTAATTTTAGAAGGCAGTCATTTGCTGGACAGTTCCCCAGTGACCTGCCACAGAAACCAAAAAGGAGCACTTACTGCTGTTTTGAAGCAGGCAGAAGCATTGAAGGGCCCTGTCTTTGTGCATTTAGTGTGATGCTTGAGAGGCTAGAGGAGTTAAGCATGTGCAAACACCATTGACCAAAGTACGCCAGAATGCGTTCCACAATTACCTTGTCCTTATTACTGAGACTAAGCGAAGGATAAGCAATGGCAAAGGGCATTTCTTGCCATTGAATTTAAGCGCCAAAAATTTCTTCCAGATTCTTTGTTTTGCTTTATTTATTATCAGATGTGTTAATTATGACACACGAACTGAAGATAGCACTTGTCCTACCACCATGAAGATGCTCTCAGGGTTGGCCAGATGCTGATAGTTTTGACACCAAAATAAAAGTGGGGATATCTGTGAGCTAGGTCTTGCAGAATGGTAAAAACTGACTCCAGACTGCAATTAAATACTTAGGAGCATAACCCTTTTACTAAGTGGAGTTGGCTGATAGTAGGAGAGACTTGTCAGCTAAGATGGGTTCTTATTAAAATTGGTGTCTCATACTTCCATCCAGAAATCCAGAAAAAGTGAGACCCTTTCAGAATGTCTTACGGGCAGAACACTAAAACACATTGGTAACACAGTTATTTGAAGAACAAATTAAAACAGTAAAACATCCTTGCCCTTTGGCAAAAGTTGATTTACTTCATTCTTGATGCACCAGAGTAAATAGAGAGTAACCAAATGTTTTTCTACCACAGCATTTTCACATTCCCCAACCATTACTGTATTTGTAAAAGTTTAGTAAATCAAACTTCAAGAAGAGGAATTTTACTAAAACCAGTCTGACTTGTGACTTACCATTGCAGAAGTCAACATAGAAGCAACGCTGCCCACAGGACCCTATTGTAGCTGAGGGGTATATTCTGGGCAGCACCTTTCTGCTGCCAGTATTTCCAGCCACTGGAAATAAAAAAAAGGCTCTCATTAACACTAACACATGGGTCTTACTGCTGTCTCCTGGGACATCCACAAATGTTCTTTGCTACAAGAGATGAATGAATGTAGGTTATATGGCTCCCACAGTGCCCCATGTATGTGATGGGATGTAAAATTTTAGGATTCGTTGTACATACCTATCAGATCTGCAATACAGCAGATATTTAAGAATACACCCAACAATATGTTACACACCATGGAAGATGAAGTCATGTATTAACTTAATTTTATATTCTTTGGAAACTTATGTTACTTGTCATTATTGTATTTATTCAGGTGTTCATTATTCTCCATTAAAAGAGAAACATTTGCCTGCTGTGGATGCCGCAAGTGCTATAAATTACAATTTGGTGAATTTTAAGATGTTCTTAACCATCTTGCCAGGTCAGGATTTTGAAAAACATAGATTCAAATTTTAATGACAATGTAAATCTCTTTGTGAATGAAGTGTAAAATGTGTGCATCTGCATGTTTGTCTTGGTGTGACGAGGGTTCTGGGAGTTCAGGAGCATGTTCACATTGCACATCAGAGATCAGCACAGAGGTCCCTGTAGTACCACTGATGACAATACATCCCAGACCCAGGAAGAGAATAGTTGTGCCAGTATGGAGCCATTCTTGGGTGTCCTAGCCTTGTTACAATATAAGACTATTTAGGGTGGATGTCCAACTGTGCTAATATAGCAGCACTGCCTGCAAAAAAAAGTACAAAATTCAAGCTCATTTGGAAGAGATTGACAGATCTGTACTGTGACTCTGCACTGGGTGGTGTGATGGTTTGGGCCAAGTAGATGACATTCACAGCAGTATGAATGAGCGTGTCCTAACCAAGACGTCCATGTTAGAGCACAGAAAGAAAAGAATAATTAGTACAGATAGACTGAAAACCTGAGACCCTTTGAAATCTCATCTGGAGCATTAAATGGTACCAATGGTCCTGAGGCAGGTACAACCAGGGATCATGTAGTCACAAAAAGTAGATGACATTAAGCAGGAGCTACAATGCAAGGACCTTAAACAGACGGAGGTCCCCAAAAGAAAAAGACTTCCAAGAGTTGTGCTAATTAAAGGCAAATGATTTAGAGCACAGTAGGAAAAGCCTTACTCTTGGAAAGAAGAAAATTCTTTGGTGGCAAAAGCAGATATAATGGCTGAAATCTAACTCACCATGTTGAAAAGATCAAAGTCAGCAGCAGCAAAAGGAAAGGAGGAATAAAGAGAGCTGAATTCAGCATGGAGTATATTTTCAGAGAACAGAGAAAGATGCCTAATGAAAAAAGTAAGGCCAGAAAAGCTGGTCAAAGTTTCCATACCAAACAATTTGTTCAGCCAGCAGACCTGTAAATCAGAGACTATTTTATTTTTGGCACAGATATAAATGAAACCTTCTAGTCAGGAAAATATTTTTCATTGTGTGCTGTGTAACCTTCTATTCATAGAGACATGTTATATCCTAAAAACGTGTCAAGAATGTTCTGTAAATGAGTATCATTTTACCCACAATCTCCTAGCAGCTCTATGGGTATCTCAACTTTCACAGCTTCTCTTCCTCATGTTTGTCTTCCACAACATCATATTCAAACCAGAGAAGATGTTCTGGCAGCCTTCCAGCAAATTAGGTCCATAAAAACGTATTTTGCATGACTTCAAAATGGTTTGCACTGTCTCACTGTAAGCAGACACATAGATGATTTCATCTGTCAAAGGGGCAGAAATAAACTTGGATTTGTAAATTTACATCTGAATACAGAACACTTTCTTCTAAGAACTAACTGTACCTCAAAAGGCAAATAAAATGAAAAGAGGCTCCTATGGAACTATTTTATGAGTGTATTCCAAAGCAGCAGCAGGACGAGAACACCAAAAATAGTCAGGACTCCAAATACTTGTTAAGTAGCATTTTAAGTCTTCAATACATTTATTATTTGCACCACCACCACCCTCCAATGAAAAAACCAGACAATTCTTAATTTAAAACATTTTTCTTATTGGAGCAGCTACAGCAGCTCTCATCTATGTAAATATATGCAATTATTTTTCTCCATCAGCCCTACCAACTAGAGATGCTGTCCTATTTTGACAAACAAATCAGATTTGGATTCAACTTCACATTTCTTACTACAGTCACAATGTTACCATGACCACAATTCACAAGGACTTAGTCCTGGACTATGGCTTGCTCATACCTATCACACTAAACACAAGGTAGATAGAGCCAGTCTCTGCTTCAGCCTCCTTTTTAACCCAACACAGGCACTTTCAGGCAATTGCAACACAACCCTTGACCTCACATGTGCTGCCTAGCAGGAGCTCAATCCCTTAGCAAGACTGTGCTGCTTCCTCATCCCATTGCATAGTGTGCCAGATGCAGTCTCAACCCCATTCCCCTATGCAAAAGTCTTATAATCTAGCAAATAGGAAACGTGAAAGGCAGATGCTTATGGGAATGAGTTTTCATTTCTGTTTCAGCTCCTCAGTTCATATCAGCTCATATCAGGACACCTCTTTCACCTTTCTCCCCACAAAGCAGACACCGCATCCCTCAGAGGTTTCTGCGATGCCCTTCAGCTCTCTCACATAGTGACACAGAACCATTTAATGCTAGAGAGACCCCAGCAGTAGCCTGAAGCATTACCTGAAGGTAAGTTATATTGTTGTAACTTACCCTAAACAATCAACTTTGCATCAAGACTTGCCTTTTTGTTACTTTACTTTCTCAAGGGTGCAACTACTTCCTCAATTCTGGCAGATACCACAGTGCCTCAAAAAAATACTGTCAATATTGGTCTAAAAACCCAACCCAAATGTAACATCAATATAAACACCTTTCAATAAGATAGTTTCTCCCTGTTGGAAGTCAGTTTAAGCAATGAAAGAAAATATCTGGTAGTACAATTGCAATGTCTGCCTTGGCACAAGTGGATGTCTTGCCATGCTGGAGAAGACCAGTCAAGAGACTCAGGACATAGTGCAGAAATACTGAGACTCTTCCCTGGGTGAAGAAATGTATTTTTTTAAATCTAGACCAACTCAGAGAAGTACTGACTGATCCAAAAAGTCACTGATACCCTTCAATTTGAGGAGATTATTTTAGCCCTTCTGCCAGTTCAGAATACCTGCAACAGTTATCTTGACCAAAGTACAACCAAGACCTCCAAGGTGGTATGAGGTACTGCAGTACAAACAAAATTTTATTTTACATGGATGTACTCATCTTTCATCCTCTCCATCTCCAAGCAGGAGCTACATAATCAGCCTGAACAGTTGCAGGGACTGATTCTCACAGCCACTAACAGGGCCTTCCTTGGCCTCTGTCATGATCAAAAGAAGAAACTGTCTTCAAAGTTGAACTTCCCATTTCTTCTTAGCTCTTAGACATGAAAACAGAAGTTAAAATAGCCTATACAGGAAAACAAAAAGATTAATTGTGCAACAACACCTGGCTGTCAAGGTTACACAAGGCTGGAGAAAGAATTATACTTACAGTTTCTGGCTGGTAGAAGGCTGGTTTTAATATTGGTGGTTTACCCTACTTGTCTTTTTAAAATCACTTTCATTATCAAAATCTTGAGATAGAAACTTTCTGCTAAATTTCTATAATTTAGCAATTGTGAGTGAGTAACTGTAGGACTGGTGACAGCAAAATATAGCAAAACTTGAGACTTGTTGTGAAATGGAAATTGCCTTTCCAGCCAGGTCTCCAGCTCCATGCTGGGGTGGTGAGATGCTCCTCTGTGCTAGAAGAGGCTAATGTCTCAGCTGAGTGCACATGGGCAGCTCATCACTTCCAGGTTGGTCTCACACCCCCATGAGTAGGAGGTAAAAAGCTCCAGAACAAAGAGGCAAACTTGGACTTCGGTGGCTGAAGTCCCATGTTTTGTTTTCTTGAGATGGAGGGGAGATCACCACACACACAAGCTACTGTTAAAACTTGATGATCAGTCTTGATGTTCTGTGAAACTTGGAAAGAGGCAAGGATCAAAAAGGTATGTTAAACCCCATAATTCAGATGACATATTCAAGGTGTTTCAAATTCTGGTGGTTTTTTTTGACATGTGGAAATGGTGCAGTACTGGATCAGCAAAGTCTGCATCTCTAAGAGTGGATTGTTTTGTGTGAACAATATATACTACTAATAGTTTAAAACCAAGATTTTTTTCATCCCACTGTGCAGCCTTCTTTTCCCCAGGTGGAACAGTCCCAACTCCCTCAGCCTCTCCTTGTGTCAGAGGTATTCCAGTTCCTTAACCATCTTCATTGCCCTTTACTGGACTTGTACCAGTAGCTCCATGTCTCTCCTGAGGAGCCCAGAACTGGCCCCAGCACTCCAGATGAGGCCTTGCCAGGGCTGATTAGAGAGGAAGGATCTCCTCCCTTGACCTGCTGTGAACATTCCTCTCAGGAAGCTGTTGTTTGCTGGAAGGGTACATTGCTGGCTTCTGATCAGTTTGGTGTCTATCCCCAAGCCTTTCTCTGCAGAATTGCTTTCCAGGCGGTAAGCTCCCAGTGTGTGTCTGGAGTTCTTCCTCCTCAGGGGAAGGACCTTGCATTTCCCTTTACTGAACTTCGTGAGCTTCTTTTGAGACCATTTCTCTAGCCTGTCCAGGTTCCTCTGAATGGCAGCATAGCTTTCCGGTTTGTCAATCACTTCTTCCTCTAGTGTTTCATTTATGAACTTGGTGAGGGTACAGTCTGTACCAGTAATTTAGCAAAGGTTTTAATCAGCATTGGTTCCAGTATTGATGCCTAATGAACATCACTAGGAACTGGCCTACATCTGGACTTCATGCCAGGAACCAAAACCTTTTTAACTCAGGCGTTCAGTCAGATTTCAATCCACCTCAGCATTCACTTACCTAAAATATATTTCAGCAACTAGTCTATTAGAATGCCATTGGAGAAAGCACCAAAAGCCTGTTTGACATCAAGATAAACAACAACCACTAGTCTCCTCTTCTCCACTGAACCAGTCATTTCATCACAGAAGGCTATCTAGTTGGTCAGGGATGACCTCCCCTTCCTAAGTCTATGCATCTTTTGTCCCTAAACAGTTAGTAGTTAGGTATCTGACTATAACTGAAAATTAGGCAGAAACTTGAGAAATCAACAGTGTCAAAGAACTACTTCCTGTGCTTCGTGATTTTTACTACATGGTATGTCAAGTCAATATTATACAGCAATTTCAATTCATTTTCTATAGCTGATCATGCATTTTATTCTTGCCTCCATTCTCTGTGCTTCTCATAGACTTCCTCTTCTGGCTCAATACATCTAATTGCTCAACTGCAACTAGAAGACTGAGGAGTATTTCTATAGAATTTCAGCCTGCAGCTGAAAGAAATGGTAAGAAAAGAAATGTGTCTTTACTAACGCATCTTCAAAACCCTCAGGAAGAAAATGGAATTTGGTTCAAAGCCTTTTAACTCCCGAGGAAGTGATCCAGATAGGTTGTTACATAGAAGGCAATGACCACCATCCTTCATCTCCCCATTTAACAGTTATACGTAACTATTTTAATATAAAATAATTTCTGTCACTCTTGTTGTTCCAAGCTCCATTCTGGAAGGACAGGTATTTTCTGCAAATGCCTAATAAAATTTCATGTGCCTTTATGTGCCTTTGGTTTAAGTGTATGGGTGGCCTTTGCTGTTTAGGCGACAAGTTATCTATCTCTATCATATCTAAAGCATCCATGAACATTCAGCAATACATGCTGATATGAACTATGGGCATTATAACAGCATCAAGGGCAGAAGATTTCTAGGCATCTGTAAGTATGCTGTAGATGGAGGAGGTTTCAGAGTCTTGGGTTTGGAAGGAGCACCTTAGTTCTAATCTAAGCACCAGAATCCATTTGGATATATTGTCACCAGCTTGGAGACACGCTGGAATGTAAATATGAACTTGAATAGGCTGTGCTTCTCCATTTCATTTACCAAAAGCCTTTTTTTCTCACATGGGTAATGCAGAGTCCAAATGACTGTTTTGAAAACTACAGTCACAGCATGCAAAGCCTTATTCTTGAAACAAAAGGTAAGGCATTCTGCTAGAGGTCCTTCCATATGTTTCAAAGTAACCGGCCCGGCCTTCCATATGTTTCAAATACAATGCTGGTCATGTCTTGTACAAGAAATTCATCCTCCTCACGCTGCTTGTTCTCTAACTGTAACACGGACAAGTGAATGCTCTGTTTCTTATCAGAGTGCTGGTATCTGTTCCTCCTTTCGGAGAGTTCATCCAGCTGGTTTATAGCTCTCACAGCTCAGCTAAGAGGGTGGGGGAAGGGGATTAGCCCAACAGTTTCAGTTAATTGCACACATTCATCACCCCCTTGACTTCTACACTCAAGTTCTTGCCTTTTATGGCAGATGTAGGGAAAATGATATAATGGTATGCCATACAACATGTGTACATAGAGAGCTGGGGATGTATTTCATATATTTTTGCAAGTCTTGTTTTGCAAACTTTTCATAGGGAATTTGGAATTTACAGTCTGATAAGCAATTTCACTACAAAGAATAACTGAATCTCTATCGGCAGCTATGTTCTCTGTCAGAGCAAAAGAAAAGACAAGAAAGAATAGGAAATTATATGATAGGGTGGAATAGGGAAGTGTCGAGCGGGGGTAGATGGTGAAGTGCTGCGACCTTCCAGAAGCATCTCCATGGGGAAGCCGCTTGGCGGTGCTGACATTCAACACACCCACACACACACACTGGATAGCTGAAGTGTATGAGCCAACAAAAAAGAGAGCGGGAAGGGTCTTCATACAGAGTTCCACCGGAGAAGTTCATTCCAACCACGTGAAGGGCTCCAGGGACGAAGAACCAAGAACATGGGAGGGTCCAGGTTTATATATGGGGTAGGTAGGGGTGGAGAGAGCACCAGGGGTCAATGGTCTGAGGGTGCGAGGGCGGTACACAGGCAGGGCCAGGGTATGGCAGCCAACAGGGAAACTCTGAGGGAGTGACAAGGGAACAAGGGCCAGTGGGAGAACAGGGAAGGGAGAACTTTCTGGATCAGGGACAATAGGGCAGAAAGGGGCAGGGAGGCCAACGGGCCAATCAGGGAAACAGAACTGGGGTATATTAATATAATGAAACAAAGCATCCTGGGAGAGGCCTTTCCTGTCTTCCTAACCTAGGAAGGATTTCTGTCCCTAGCGACGGTCTCACCAATGGACTCTCTTGGTCCCTAGTGCTATGGGCTCACTGGCCCCCACAGGGAGGGAGGGAGAGAAGGAAGGCAGGCAGGAAGGCAGGAAGGCAGGAAGGCAGGAAGGCAGGAAGGCAGGAAGGCAGGAAGGCAGGAAGGAAGGAAGGAAGGAAGGAAGGAAGGAAGACTGCATTCATTATGCAAGAGTGCAAGCATAGTCCATTAAATCTGCTTTTTATGTCAGTACCAAAATTCTCCATAAAGCTGGGATTTTATTCTGGGCCTGTGCTAGAAAATGAATTTACATAGCTGTTATTGTTTCATGGACAAAATAAAAAAGTGGGTTTTGAATGAAATGATAGTAGAAAGACACCATTGTCTTCATGTGGAGTGGGCTATTGTGAAAGAAGCTTACTAAATTAAATTCTTAGCACAGTTTTCAGATTATAATGTGAGTTTTGGGAGGGATGGGAGATTTCTCATGATACATTCTGAGTGCTCTTTTGTGTTAGGAAGCTCTGATCATCTGGCTTTCTCCATAGGACTTCAGTGGAACATCTCCAATTTTTGCTAAATATGGAGTTGGCCCAATAAGGTTGCACAGAAGAGCAAAATTAGGATAATCACGCCTAAGTGTGTGGGTATTTGGGATTTCATCCAAATTAATCCAAAGAGAAAGTTGTATGGTTCTGATTCTCACCTCACACATTTTCTATTACAAAGTTATCCTGTTCTAAATCAGAAATTATTTATTTTCCTGCTAAATGTTTTGCATAGATACTAGAAACTCAATGCATTAACCGCTACCATTTAATGCACCTTCTACAGAGGGAGCACTAACTCTCAGTACCACACCTTTAAAATAATTTTTCAGGAAGAGTAGAAGTATTGCAAAGGTTATCCTTGTACTTTCTTGTGCCCTTGATATGTTAGTAGGCTTTGATGCCATGGAGCACTTTAGGTGGATTAAAAAGGTGCATATTTAGGTTGCCTGACTGCTATCAATAAATGCAGAAGTGCCAAGCCATGTAACATAAGACTCTTGAGAAGGTGTTAATGATGTACAACTGATAAGTTACCAACAGTTTTCACCATACCAGTCACCCAAACATGGTATAAGCAACTTAACTTTATGGAAATAATGAACATTAATTTTTCGGTGAAATTAGTGGTTCTCTAAAGTCTTTCCCACCATGATCTCCCATAATCCTTCTGTTTCAAACTACGCTATTCATTATTGGCCGTATCCTTATGTAAGTTGAACCAACACATCTTCATCTTTACCAATTCTGAACATTGCCTTGGTTTCACAACAGGATTTGGGTGAGGGGAGGCTACATTTGTTCAAATCCATTTCAGGACCTGCAAATCCATTGAAATTTTCTGATACAAAGTAGGTAAACCTGTTCTGGATAAAAATAAGGATGTCTCACACAGCTCCGTCATACCACCTTGTTTTTTCAATGTAGTAAATAAAATTTCCTTTATTTCTTCTGCATTCTGAAAGTTGACTGAAAACACGGATTTATTTCAGGATTTATTTGATCAGAATGCTCATCCCTCAGTAAAACTGCTTGAATTCTTCCACTGATATATTCTAGCCTGAGTTGGAAGACTTCTAGAAATGCTGATTGGAAGGCATGTCCGGAGGTCATTGAGTCCAGCCTCCACCGTAAAGCAGGATTATTACCAGCACTAGACCACGTCAATCCCCTCTCTACTTCGCTGTTATTTTTTGAAAGTCAGTTATCCCATGATGGTATCTTGCAGAAAAAATCTAAAGGCAGTTGGGGACTACTTTGGTCTTGATTTTAAAGGATTTCTTCTTTTCTGTCATCCAAAAGTCCCTGTGTTCAGTGAAAAGCAGTTAGGGAATGGGCATGTCAAACGTGCTTCAGGCGGCTGCTGAGAGAACAGTAGTAAGCATCCACTCTGGAGTCCAAAAATGAAAACAAAACTGAGTTAATGTATGTAATAAGCTACAGTTACTGGGTCAGCAGTAAAACAGGCCTTCTCAAAGATTTATAACCTGCATGAATAATTTACTGCTCTTTTGGAAGAAATTACCTAACCCAGCACAGGACAACAAGAGTGAACAAGTCATTGCCCACAAACCCTGGCAGAAATACTTGGAATGAAAAATAGAAGAAAACACCCTAGATCCTTTTTCCTTCAAATAATCAGTTTCATCTGATTAAGGAATGCTGAAGAATGGTGAAGAATGCTCTGTGTAGAAATCTGAAACTGCAGTGGGTGACAACTGAAGGACTGTGGCTTCCCTGTGAAAGCTTTCCTTGGAGATGGCTGGCACTGCAGTGCAGGTTGGCGAGTGCTGGTCAGACACTGGGACATGTCACACTGCAGCGAGGACCAACAACACACTAAAGGGTGAAAAAATACACAGCACCCTGAAGGGTAAAAAAGCAAGGCAAGCTTGCAGCTTTGGTGGCAAAAATGTCAATCTTTCCAGAGAAGGCAACAGAACAGTGATTGGCAGAGCTGCACTGAACTACCTTGGACCCCAGCAGTTCTCTCCTGCCTCTTCACCCTAAGTTTTTCTACCTTCAGCAGCTGCTCCAGGTAGCCTTTGTGTGACTTCTGACTAGTCCAAATCACCTATCTCCCCATCCTTCCAGGCAGGAGGCAGGACTGACTTGAATAAAGCCAATACTCTACTACCAGAAAAAAAGCAAGTCTGCAGGGGACTGCTGGGGACAGCTAAAGTGTCTGGTGAGAAGGACAAGGCATTGCCAATGGCATCTTCAGGTGGTAACTAACTGCATGCAGAATTAGCTGGATCTGAATCATTCACTGGTAGCTTTGTGAGTGTTTTAGTGATAAAGGATTGCTTTAGATCACCAGGTAGAGCAAAATGGCAGAAAAAAATAGGGATTTGCAGAGAACTGCAGATTTACTGTATTTTGGCCATGAAATCAGAGCTCTGAATCCACAACCATGTAACTTCTACTCTATTACGCCATGTGTTTGTACCTAATGTATACACGCAGCAGTATATAGCCTTGCAGAGCACTTTCACATCTGTCCCCTGAAAGTGCTCAGAGCACTTTAAATGTGCATTTAGCTTCTCAGGATTAGCAGTGAGTTATATTGAGGTGTCTTTAATTCAAGGATGCTAGAGATTTTGGTTGAGGGCTCCTGTGAGTCAAGGATGTTAAAGTTCATAGTTCATGCATGAAGCATGTGAATCCTCTCCAGTTTCGTTGCTGAGGACAGCAACAGGACAAAGGGCTTGTCACACATGCTGAGTCATTGGAAACATGATCACATGAGGTTAGAGTAGTCTATATAAATGATGTTAGGATCATATCTTGTTTGTGATGTGTTTCAGCTGGTCCTGTTCTGGAAATATAGAGTAGCTGCTTTTCCAAGTTTCACAGAATACTGTATAGCCAACAGAGATAGAATTCTAGAATAACTTTACCTAGAAGGTCTTTTATACTTAACAATTCACCACAGATCCTCTTTAGCTATCTTACTTCCACATTCACATGGCCAGCAGAAAGAGCCAGACATCCAAACGGAGCATTAAAGTCACACAGTCTTACCTTTTACAAGCTAGGAAAACCTTGCTCAATCACTTCTACACCAAGATTACAGTTTCTGTTTGAGCTTTATGCATATCTTTTAGAATAACTATCCAATTATGACTCTTAAAACTTCAGGCGCATGAAAACAAACCACATGCCAAAATCACTCCAAAGCTTAGGTAGTTTCCCTTTTAAAGATTTCTGTTTCTCTCTTCATCTGCTTGTCTCATTCCAGCTTTCAGCCACTTGATCTCAATATGATTTTTTTCCTGTTAAACCAGATCTGTCATTATCTGAAGTATTTTTCCATGTAAGCATTTCTAGTCTGCAATTAATTCACTTCTAAATTTTCTCTTGGATAAATAAAATAGACTCATTTGCTTAAGTCTTAATGTGTCAGGTATGTTTTATAGATTCTGAGTTGTGCTTATAAACTTTTTCTGAACACACTCCAGTTTCTCAGTGTCTTTTTTGAAGAGAGGACAGAAGGTCTCTACTTTGGTAATGCTCTTATTCATGCTGGAGACAGATAATAGCCCTTTTCCTATTTTGATTGCCTCTTGCTTCTGCAATAAAGGATGGTATTCACAAACTTAATTGCTATGTTGTCATAAGACCACATGCTTCATGGGCTGCCTAATATGATTTTTATGTGTTTTTCAGATTGATCCACAAGGTAAATTTCCATGTTTTATGAGGAAATTCTATCCTTACTGTTTTGCTAGCATTTCGAACCAGTATTGATGTATTGCTCTATTTACTAGCTGACTCTTATCAGTACAAATGGATGATGTAACCAACACAATTATTTATAAATTCCTCTTCTTGTATTCTTTCCTACTTTCACTAGCACTGGTTTCATAAGTCCTTCCCATACACTTCAAAAGTCATTGAGCATTGTTTGCTCAAAATTAGATTTCTAAGAAGCATACTGGGAATAATCTTCTAGCATACTAGATTGACATTTTCAATTATTTTCAAACAACTTGTAATAAATGCCTATTACAATCTCTGTTTTTAATACAGTCCTAAGTCTGGAATGTGCTCCTTTTATCTGCACACCAAATTGAACCCAGTCAATACTCTCTGTTGTTCCTCTTTATTACCCATGCAACCATAAAAATGAAACGTTCATGTAGATTCTGCAGTATCCTAAGTGTGCTTATTGACTACAGGACACAGATGTACCAGATCCATCTTCACAGGACATTGGCCAGTCAGCTGGGAGCCAGAGTTTTCTGCATTAAAAAATAGTAGATCTTAAACTGGCTGATGTGCTACCAAACTGCTAAATGGCTACTGCCAGTTCCCACACATTTCACTTACAGATGTCATGGTAGCACAGAGCAAACCCTAGGGCTGTTTTGGGCAATGCTGGTGAAAAACTATAATGATGATGATGATGATGATGATGATGATGATGATGATGATGATGATGATAAGCTACCAGCACTCTTACCTCTCTCAAAGATCAAATTCGTCAGAACACCAAGGTTAGGTTATGAGGCCTGTTATCAAAATGATCATAAATTATTTGCTGTAACAACCCTTCTGCAGCTTCACTCAACACCTACACCAGGTACCCAGTTATATATATACTGTGATTATCCTATTTAAATTTACAAATACTGGCATCAAATCAGAATGTTCAGTCCTCTGCTACTCTCTCAGGGTTGGTTTATATGAAAATCAACATTAACAGGGTAGAAAAGCTTCTTTCAGCTAGAGAGCGTTGTATTAATTTCTTCCATTTTGTACATCCTATGTGATCATTTCACTGTGAGAATTTTTTAGAATTCCTCCCTTTACCCCAATCATGTTCATCAGAAATTTTTTAAACCAATACTTTTAGCAAGATTTGGTATGTCACAGTGCTCCTACATCAGAGAGAGTCAGGGCCCTAGCAGAGAGCTGTGGGTGTATCTTTCACTCACTCACTCACTCACTCATGTCTCTTCCTGCAAGCTCCACTGGCATCAGCTGATTTGATCTCTTAGATCTCTTACCTGTCATAATCTAGGCTTCAGGGCTTCACTTGATTTGGGTAAACACCCTGTGATCCAGGTGCTTAGCTAATCTAGTTCACATGAAACTGTACCCCTGCACTGCACTGAAGGCACAATGGACCACAGATCTATACATTCTCTAGTCGTGTGAAAAAAGCCATCAAAAGAGATACCAGACCTGCTGTTCCTGTGACTGGGTAGAAAATGTCAGCAGTGACAGGAGAACCCCAAAAAACAAGGGAAGGCATAAGTACAGGTCCTATGTGGCATAAATTAATTCTGTACAAGCCACTTTGCTTATTTCTACCTGCTTTTATTCTTTTGGTGTTTTACTTACTCCTACTGAGAATTAAGGACAAGCTATGCATTTAAACCGTAGCTTCAGTTGATTCCTCTGAGTCATCGTCTTGAAAAAATTCTGAATGGAAAAGTAAGGTCCACATAACATATCTGATGTGCAGTTCTAGAGAACCATGCTGGAAAAGTGCACAATTTTATGAGTCAATATACTGAAAATCCCATCAAAGATGGATGGTAGATCAAAGAGACAGAGGGTTCAGCAAAGTGAATGTTAACCACACCTCTAAAATGCTTCAGTAATACATTAGTTGCTTTGTTTAGATTTTCTAGAGGAGATTATTTTACATAAACTCAATTAAAAATACAAAGATAAATTATTGTAAAGATAGTATAAATATTTGAGAAGTTACAAAATAGTTTTGTGTCATTACGTTATGTATATTATATTAATAATCCAGAGCAAGGTTTAAGACTATTTTTTTCAACTAGAGGCACCTGATTAATTTTAAGATTTAAAAAACAAAGAGTCCACTGTTTCAACTGTATGGTACAGTTGATTAAAATCACATGCATGTAATCTAGCTGTACCTCTTCTACACTGACAAAATGGCAGTTATTGATAAGAATCCATTAAGTTTTAAGTTTTGTAGAGCATGTGATTTCTTGAGGATAGTGAATACATCTTTTCCATCTCAAGCTAATACCCTGGGATTGCTACAGAGTGTGAGTTCATGGTAACTCTCTCAGCACATTACCCTGGGTCGTGAGATAAGTATCATGTTTTCATATATGATGCATTTTGGAAGGAGAATATGCTCTGAACTATGAGTTTAACTTGTCAGATTAAAGAAGGGTTTCTCATAAGAATCCAGGAGAATAAAGCAAAATAAATGATTGCCATTTTATTAAACAGACCAAGCTGCCTTTTTTTTAAGGCAGTAACTTCCCTTTCTTTCCAAATACCAACCTGATTACAGGATTTTGCGAACTTTGAACAGAACTGAAAATCTAAAGTTTCTCTTGGGAAAACTTACATGAAAAATTTTAGTGTGTTGAACCAGGGAAAAACATTTCATTTGGAAGCAGTTCGACAACACACTGTGGCCAAACTCTGTGGCTTTCAGAAAACTGTTTTAGTTACATGACCCATCTGCTCCCACACAACAACTATATGGTTGTGTTACATTACCTATTACACACTGTCATCTGACTCATCCCTCATGATGCATCACAGAGGGATTGTATCCATTATGCATCCCACCAAAATGTCTTGGCAGATGGGAGAGGGTATGGGGCAGCTGAACCACAATTTCCATGAAGCATCACAGCAATGCAGAACGTTTTTAATGCTGGATGGAGCAAAAATGTTATGTTTCCCATAGGGAATGTAGAAAAAATTCCTTTCGATTAAAAGTGTTTTGATACTTCCAAATTGAAAGAACTGAGCCAGCCTTCATCTCAACCTCCCAGGCTCAAATTTTCACTTTTGGGACAGAATGTTTGCAGGAAGCTAACTCTTTACATGTTTTACATAACTTCATCAAATAAGAGCTTCTTTATTAAAACTGGTTCAAAGGCTGAAAATCCTAGTTCTACGTTAGAACTCACCTCCCAACTATATATTTTTTAAAAATTAAGTTGAAATGTGTCAATATAGTTTACTGGTCAGTGTGGACTAATGTTTTGGCCCTATTAATGCTGTCCAGTTCAGCAGTCAGTTTGAAACTGGTTTATTCTGAATTAGTGCTAAATTACAGTGCATTTGAACAGCTTCAGTAATACAGGTTTTGGCACAGTAAGAATATAGGTTAATAGTTGTGTGGTGATGTAAAAGCCCAAAGCTATGCACAATATATATACCACTGGAATGCTGACATTAAAAATGCATAATCTCTCCCTTTAATGTCAAAAAACTATGAAAAAAACTTCATTTTTCCAGTTCTCACGAAGATATGAGAATCACTGAAACTGTTTACAACCACCACACTAGTCACACTAGAAGATTTTGTTGCAAGGCATCCACATGGGGTTTTTTTAAAATCTGCTGGGAAGGGAGAAAGAGTCTTCTTCTTCTGCCACAGCATCTCCAGACCAGGTCTGGATCAGGGTCTGCATCAAAGGGTACCAGTCCATAGCCATACCATTCCTGATGATATGCATCTCCCCAGGGATGGGGGAGCAGCCCTTGCCTCCAGGCTCCCACAGTGTCTCTCCCCAGCCAAAGAGTCTCAGTCTGGAGATGGGACATGTTCAGGCCCTGAATGACCTCCACTCACAAGGCACCTTCATTGGTCAAGAGAGGCTTCATCCAATTTTTGGCAGTATGGTTACACTGTGCATAGCTGAAATGGGGAGAGAACAACTTGAATTCTGGGTATTTTATTTCATGTCTCACTATATCAAGCAGTCATGTAAATTCTTGCAGGGAATATATGGTAGGCTGACTTGGTCAATATAGCTGGGTTTCAGTTTGCTAAGCCTGACCTGGTGCTGTTTGCTGGCTTGAAATGTAACAAGAATGATTATGCACAGAGCCAGCCTGCCAGCAGCAGATCCTGAAGTGGCTTTGCCAAAAAGGCCAAATATCCATTCTTTGAAGCAGCTCAGAACAATAGAGAAATAAACTGCAAAATCACATCTATCAATCAAGTGCATGAGGTACAGGGGGACACTTTCTGCTGTAGCAATCACCAAGAACTAAATGCATTAAAAGGTGCTGGATCAGGTTTGTTCCTTCTATCTCACAACTCCTCTCTAGGAGTTTTCTACAGCAGGGTCTCAGCTGACTGCCTTTAGAGCCAGCAGAGAACTTCCAACTGGCTTTAATATGAGCTGAATCAAAGCAAAGGGAACACTGCAGCACTGTCAGGAGCCACAGGATCGTGATCTATACAGAACTGCACCAGACCATCATCACTCTTTTTTTTTTTCAAAGCAAAAATGAGACATGTCAGAAGTGATCATCTTGCACCATGTTAATCATCCATCTAGAGGGCATTAATACTGCACAGGTAAATCTTCTTGTCTGTATCTGTCTCAACACAGTCAAGCAGAACTCCTATTTATCCTCTCAACCCATAAGTTCACTCAGATTTAGAAGTGAGCACCCACATCATTCTGCACCAAAATTAGAATCAAGACAGAATCATCAGCTAGCCATTCACAAACTTTGCCAGTTGTTTTTTACATTCCCTTCAGTACACAAAGATTTCTTATGCTAAATTGGTTTTTCCAAGTAAGTGAATGGGAAATGTGAGGTATACTTAGTCTCCTTTAAGATTTCTAAAACAACAAGAATTCCTTATTGACAAAGGAGGCTGCACAAGCTTATCATGTCCTTGTAAAGGGCCATTATTTTTACTCATATAAAAGAAGAAAAAAATACAGAGCTGGGCTTTTCCCTGTTAAAATACGCATGCCTAAGTTTACAAAAAAGGAGATCAACAAGGGCCTAATCTTTCCCCCCAACAACATTACTTCTTTTAGTGTAATTCTATAAAGCAATGAAATGTCTGCTGTGGGAGCATGGACAGTTTATGAAAGACCACCTTTCTCCTTCCTGCACAGGTGCACTTTCTTTCCAAAAACCTGGGGTAAGTCTACAGTGTTGCAGTGTGCATGTGTGTTTCTTGAGCGTGTGTGCATGCCTGTCCTGACACATGGCCCATCCTGCAGAGCATGCCACACTGTGTACTGCTGATTTCCATTCATATCTGACTTTGTGATAAGGACCTGACAGATAAATAAATTAATCTTACATTTCTATTTAAATGGCAGTGTAGTGCCAGTAAGGTATATTCAAACACTCCTTCACTATTGCAAAGTGCTTGTTTGGAACAAGATATATACAAACGATTGATGGAGAATACAAAGTGCATTGTATTAAGATAGTGTTAAGATAAAACGCTACAAACAAAATGTTCCTAAAACCACTGGTTGCCAAATTATCACTTTTAAAATAAGACACTGTGATAGAAGCTGGTCTCAGGCAAAGTTTTGCATGATAGTCATTTGCAACAGAGCTGCAAGTGTTTCATGCTTAATGATGAGTACAGAGGAAAGCAGAGAGACACCTCTGTGACAAGTGGGCACACGAATCAGTATGCAAGCTCTTCTACTGGACAGAGCTGATTGGAGTTTTATGCCCTAAGCCATTTTTAGTGCAAGAACAGCAGGTGTAGTTAGAGCATTTTGATAATTCCAAAATTAAGACTTTAAATTTTACTTCTGTTTTAGTTTTATTTAATAACACTAAAATTTTTAAAAGAAGGATTGAATGAAGCATCTCATTCCACAAACAAATCATATATATTTTTTCACCTGCCCAGCTTCATGACAATCTTTGGAGTTGACAGAGAATATTTTCCCTGTTTCTACTGCTGAATATCAGTCACAATCACAGAAGGGGTAAAGCTGGGAGGGACCACAGGTGGTCACATAGTACAACCTCTCTGTGCAGTCAGGGTCATCCTAGAGATTGTTACTCACGATTGTGTTCAGAGAGCTTTTGAATATCTACAGTGAAGAAGCCTCCACAGCTTCTCTGGGAAATCTTCCAGTGCTCACTCACCCTTAGAGTAAAGAAATTCTTTCCAGTTTCACAAATCCTGCAGCAAACTAAGTGCAAGATACGCATCAGTAAAAGGCACCACTAGACAAGCAGTAAGGACAATTTTCTAGGGCTTGAGTGAGTAAACTGCACATTTTGAGTGCAAAGGGTGTCAGTGTGGCATAATAAAGTACCGCACAAAGACACCCAGGGTTGTTCTGAAGAAGGACAAAGGGTAAGTGAGGGAGGGCTGGGCTAAGTAGAGGAGGGATGGATTACAAGAGACAGCCCTGAGGTGTTACGACTATACTGCTCCCAGTCCCCAAACCATTACATTAAGAGCCAGCTTGGACACTGAGATGTACAGAAACCCACATCTGACCCATGGTGACATAAGGAGAGGATCCATGGGGATTTAGGGGATGTCAGCAAAGACACTCAAAGACAGATGTTATGTGATGAGAGTGGCAGGAAAGGAGGAGAGACATAGCATCTGCAGAAGCCTGTGCCTAGGGATCTCTGCATGTGGGGGGACATACAGAGCAGGGAGCACAGCAGGAGCCAGGGAAGGCCCCGACAACTGCTTTGCCTGAGAAAAGAAGAAAGAGAAAGGTGCCTCTACCAGTGTGAAGGAAGCTGCAGGGGCTGAGGTACAGTTCCAGGGGTTGCAAGTAAAGATAAAAGTAAGACTACAAGCAAAGCAGAAGATGGAACCAAGGTATTATTGAAGTCATGAACTCCTGTGGCAAAGAAATGGTGGTGACATCAGTAATGGCAGAGGAGATAGGAAAAGCAGTAGCATGAGATCTCTGTGCAGATGGTATGACCCATCACTGTCCTTTGTCCAGTGACAGGGAAACTGCTCCGCCCTAACAGTCAAAAGCCAGAGGAAACATAAGCTGTGCACAGTAATCTGGGCAGGAACGTGCATGCAGTCTTCTTCTAATAGCTGCCGATCAGTTAATCCTGCAATTTAGTATGGGGCCCACAAAACTGAGAAGATGCTAGTTATCTGGGAATAAAATATGCTTCTGAAATCTACGTGAGAAAATCCTCACCTTAAAAATACATCAATTTCCATGCCATTCTTTTATCTAAAACAATAGTGATATTTTCAAGAGATTTAACTTCCTGTAAAAGAAAGATAAAATTAGTCTTAGAATTTACAGCCCATCACTAAGGCAGTAAGAAAACAGACACACAGCCTTGCCAGAACTGTTGGGTGTCTGGGTATTCCAGGCAGGCCCAGAAATCCCCATGCAAGTGGGTAATGCTCAGACACGTGCGTTACCCCAGTAACAAGTTACACAGAATTATTATGAAGTCCTGGAGACTTGCCATGTTGAATATGTAAAATCTGAAAAGGTGTATTTTCTCAAAGTTTGTATTTGCATATTTTCAAACTTAGGTAAAAGTGTATGCCAGCGAGTATGTGTATGGGTTTGAGATCATCGTCTGCAGTAAGATTGAAAATTTGCTGGGTTGGAAAATACATGTTTCTTTGTCTTCCTTCCAGCTTTTCACATCGTTCTTCATCTAATAGTCTCCTTCCACCAAAATTCTGACAGAAAATTTTCCAAATATTTCAGTCCAGAATGTCTTCACAGCAGTATTTTGCACAGCTCTAGCCAAAATGTACATTCCCCAAGGAAATTCTACACTTTTAAGTTCCTTGGCCAGTCATCTAAACATGAAGGAGTTAACTCTAGACCATTTCTGTTTCTTAATTCCATTTCAGAGAAAATGTTAATCCTTTAATTATATAGCATGTTCAACTGACAAAATTATTTTCCTGTTGTTGAAAAGCTCCTTGTTATACTGAACGTTTTTGATAAAACATGGCAATGGGGAAAAAATACAGATTTGCTACTGACATGGTTTTTATATAAAAATTCAAAGAAACATGCAGTATTTTTAAGGGGATTATTATGTAGCCACAGTGGTTTGCCACTATGTATAGCTAACATCCTCCCTTCCCAGAACCATAAAGCCTCATGGTAAGCAAGCTCTGCTATCAGAGTTGGGGATTTTCAGTCAGTGAAATGGGGAATTTTCAATTACATTGAAGGAATTTAGCTTTTTGTCCCTAGTCCACCTCTTTGAAAATTGTGTACCTTATCATGATAGTATGGTTATAAGGGGCTTTAAACAGAGGAACAGGTCCCTCTGAGGGTGGATGGCCAGAAAGTACATGGCAGATACCATTGCATTCAACCTGATGAAATTGTGCTCTGGGGTTTCAGGAATAGTTCCCTGAGGTTTTGGGTTTTTGGGGTTTGTTGTTTTTTTGGTTTCTTTTTTTGGTTGGTGGGTTTTTGTTTGATTGGTTTTTGGGGTTTTCTGTTTGGGTTTTTTTGTTCATTATGAAGGGATACAGGTAAGAACAATTGGCAGCATGGAACACTATCTCTAAGTTGAAAATCTAGTTGCCTGCCCATCATTTCCTAATCCTGTGTGCAGGTAATCAGATCAAATCTCTCCAATCCAGGACCTTACTGAGTCTTGTTCACTAATGTTGTCCAACCATTTGACATCCATTTATCCTCTTAAACTAAAGAGCCTAGATCTGGGTGGAGCAGCACAAAAATGTAAAGCATAAGAAATATTTATTTGCAACTGGTCACTTTTGTGAAAGATAATGGTGAGTTTCCTACTGTGCACAAACATGCATGTAATCAGTTTCCAGTCTCCTAGCTCTTATCCCATTTTCTAACTGGGGGGAAATTTATTAAAAATTAGAACTGGATTAAGCTCCTACTGTCTAATCTTATTACATAGGGCTGATTGTGTTTCACACTAATATGCTAAGAGGTTAGGACATTAATGTACTGTAAACTAAATGCTCCAATGAAATGTGAGAGAAGAGATGGTAAAGAGCTTGCAGTGCAGCTGACTTGCATTGCGTGCTGTGCTTGTTAATGAAGACAAAGTTACATGGTACAGACCATGTTATCTGTGCTTTAAAACTTCTATTCAAGCTCTTGGGTTTTCCTTCAAAATGTAGGGACTTATCCCTGAGAATACTAACAATGTCATTAAAATAATACAACTTGCAATATTTTTTTGTTATTTACAAGCTCATGACCTATCAGAGGGACGTCTTGACCAATGACAGAGATGGACAATGAATAAAGGTGACAGGATAGAGCAAGTTGCATGTGGTTTGGGGCCTTGATTCTTGCAGCATGAATGTCTGATTGCTACTGAGTTATATATCAAACCTGATACTGAATTAGGTCTGAATTCACCAGTGCTTTGATGTGCACTGTGGAAATGCAAGCATTACTTTCCCCTCTGACTCAAAACCAGCACCTTTTATTTCCAGCTTTTTGAGATGAATAGGTGATTGCCTCATGGGTCAAGAGTGCAGGTAAACTAAGCAGGATCATTAGCATTCAGTTCTTTGCAGACTTGAGAACAACTTAAAAACTGGGATTAGCTCATCTACTTGGTGCTTGGGACAGTGGTGCCAAAATAATGCTGGCAAAGTTCTTTGAGCTCTTTGTATTGATGATCTGCTAGTACTGCTAGTGCATAATACTACCACTGATCATCTGAATTATTTTAATAACTAAAAATTTCTATGATATAACTTTGAAGAATAATCGTAGGATTTAAATTGGAAGTGCAATGAAAACAGTCATTTTCTAGCTAAGCAGAACAAGTAGTATTTATTGTTCTTAAGTTTCTGTGATGTTTTAACTCATCAGGAAGAGATTTTGTTATCAATATATAGCTCACCAAAGCAACCTGTGTTACCAATAAAGAAACCAATTGTTTCCTCCTTATAAATGATGCAGCTAGAGGTATATTGGACATGATTCAGATTGAATGAGATCACAGAAAAACTTGAAATTAGAATAGTACTTCTTGTTCTTAAAAACAACAATTCCCCATGTGGATGTTAACTATGGTCCCAAGAAATGGGCCAAAAGTTAATCTCCAGCTGTCACAGCAGTACATTGCATAACTTGGTCCACACCAAATATCCAGAGCCAGAGCCACAGCCCTTCTGAGGTCCCCTTCATCATACTCCAGAGAGAAAAGAGAGCTTTAAGCTGATATCCAAGGGGACCTTTCCTGCAGAAAAATAAAGCAGATAAAGTGGAGCTCCTCAGCAGTGCATACTTTGCCATCATCTGCTTGTCATTGTCTTAAAGGGCAGGGAGTTTTTGTGGCAGCTCAGATTGAGACCACATGCAGAGCAGCCAGGGAAGAGAGCTAACCTGGAAAAGACAGTCTTCTAGTGGATGTAGAACACAGGGCAGAAAAAGGCCCTGTGAGGGCAAAGAATGTGTGTAAACTCCTGCCCAGGTGAAGAGTTAGTGGGGATATAAGCGCAGCCTTGTCTTCCCCTCTGGCCTTAGTGGCTAAACCAGATCACACTGGCACACACACTCAGTACAGTTACTTATGCATTTCAACACTCTCCAAACTAATGCTCAGGCTGTTTGAAGGATATGTTCTGGTGTTTGTCAGTAACATGAACTGAGATAAAGAGAAATAAAGAATTCATAGCCAGGGAAAAGATCCAATAATGACTTATGACTTAAAATCAAATCCACCCAAGCTCATACCAACATCCTTTTAGCATGTCAGTAGAGCAAGCACACAGATTTTAATGGTTTTATGTGGTGCTCATTGTATCTGCCTGCTACTGCCTCATTTTATTGCTTCAAAAGCATGTAAGCCTCTTCTTGCTACATAGGTAAGCAAACCCTGGAGGGCATTACCCAGGGTGATGGGAAAAGAATGACTTAGTGGCTAACCTTACCACAAAACCAAAAGCCTGTGGTACAGAACAAACAAGCTCCAAAGTTAGGGCCTGTCAGTCAGATAGCTGGTGGAAAAGCAACTCTTAAAACGTAATCCAGACCTCAGAATAACCCTCACTTATACCCTTACAAGTTCATAAACTCCTCCCGCTGCAGAGGTGCAGTGAGCAGTGCCCCAGTAGCGGGCGTGTGCTTCCTGCCACCTAGAGGAATACCAGAAGGTTCCCGATGGCTGGAAAATCCATGGTGGTAGCATTTCTTCCCCCCAAAGGGCACCTCAGCAGCTGGTAAAAAGAGCGGCTGCTTCTGCCACTGCCAGCCTCAGACTCCCAGAGGACTGCAAACTGCTGATCAGAAGCTTTCCAGGCACAAAAGAATTTCTAACCTCAACAGCAGTGCCAGGAAATAGACTCTAATCCCAGGCAATTAAGTTTACAAGAAATACACAGCCCATAAGGGGACATTTAAGTGTGGCCAGCAAGTTTTGTGTGGAGATTGGTTAATGCTCCTCCCTGCCCCAGTCCCTGAGAATTCCACAATGCAAAAAGAGCTATATACCTTCTAGATCTGGACACCAGATTTAGAATGCACCTGCCATTTTTCTGTGCCCCACCAGGCTAAGTTGGCTGTTCACAAAATGTAACAAAAACAGAGTTGTTTTCACAAGGTACCTAGACAGGTTTCTGGGAAGGACCTCAGCTCATGGTTCATGTTTGGCTGGAGTGATACAAAAAGCTGGATAGAGGAGCTGGGGTGTAGATTTCCCATTAGTTAATAGGGCCATTCGCTTGAAGGCCTCTGCCGTATTTTCCTGACATGCACCCAGATCTACATGTAAATCTGCCGTGGTGGAAGACATGTCAGGGCCACCTCCCTCCTAGTTAGAAGGTGGTGACAAGAAGGATTTAAAACCATCTATCACTGCTTGCAGAAAGCAGAGCTTCTAAAGAAAGGGTGTGCTCATCTGCAATTACAATGGCCAGCTGTAATTCATCGCTGCATGTGGTTAAAATGCCAACTGATACCTGGCATGTCAAGTGCAGGGGTGTTTCAAATGGGACAATCAGGTGCTACCTGCCAATGATGCTGCAAGCCAGAGTGGGAAGTGGGTGGTGGTTGGCTGTGACAGGACACAACCACAGGCCTGAAACAGTGAGGGAACTCAGGAAGGCGATGAGGGTCTGGAGCTAGAGCTATGCAGGCATGGAGACTGGGCATTGAGGATTTAGGGAAGCCAGTGATCTAGTGGGGTGGGGGCTGGGCCAGGAGGCTGGGGCAAGGTTGAGATATAACAGAGGGCAGTGTAAGAAGACTAAGGAAAACAAGAGCAAAAAGAGCAAAAAACTAACTCATGGACTGAGGGTGAGGGAAAGCCCTTCTCAGGGAGCCTCCCTTCCCACAACAGCTCATCCCACTGCCCACTCCAGTCTCCAGAAGACTGGGGAATTCAGCATCTGCTGCTGAAGCTCCCTTGCTGGCAAACCTGCTGGGGAGAGGATGAGCAGTGTGAAGCCAAGGGAAAACTCACAGCTGTGGTGTCTGCATGTTTGCTTCAGACACCACAGAATTCCCTACATCTTCCTGTCCCATCATTCCTCTTCTCTCTGCTAGATTCAGCTTACTTCAGCATGGGCTCCACATAGGGAGAACAATCTGCGACTGCCATCAGTTACTTCATTAGCAAAACTGGCAGTGGTTTTCAAGCACTTAGGGACACAAGATTTTTAACTACAGGGAGCTTTTCAGCTTCATTACATAGTGCCATGGTCTGCTGTTATAGTTGCCCCAAATGTCTGCAAAGGCAAGCATCTGATTTCTCAACACCCAAAGTACATTTCAAGTTTTGACGCAGAAGGTGAAGCTAATTTTGAATTAGTCTTTAGTAACATAGAGGAGCTATTTCACCTAAGAAGAGTACTCAGGCCACCAACTACCAGCAGCTGTTACATTTAGCTTTGACACCTCGGAGAAGAATTTGAAAGAAGCAGTATTTTATAAAGCGGAGACTTCACTAAAACTCAAGAGGAGTTACAAAAGACTGATAGCTTAAAGGAAGTAAAACCCCCAAAAGTTTAGATATGAAAGATGACTACTGAGACTCAAAAAATGTATCTACAACCAAGTAAGAAAGGAAACCAGAGAGGCAGAAGCCTTACAGTGTAATGAAAGCAGTAGCGTTCTTTAAAGAGAAGAGAAAATCTTCAGGATTTAGAAATTTGACACAGATGAAGTCAACAAACAAGAATATAAATTAGAGGAGGAACTGTGAAAGAAAATTGTTAAACTGGATTTTCCATGGCAAATAGCATAAAGGTTAAAAAGAAACACTAGCAGATCATTTAGGTGTACCTGACTCAGCAAATGCATGAAAGAAATGGGATATGTCTGATGCCTATTAATGAGGAGATGTGCAACTTCTTTGCAATAATCTTTACTGCTTCAATAATGTCAGTGAAATATCTGCTAAGATGGGGTGTCAGAATAAAAAGTGGAATTAAATTTGTCATCTGAACAGTTCTCAGGTGACATACATCTGAGGCTTATGACAGCAATCAGGAATAAAGGTAACAAAAAAGGTCAGACAGGTAACAAAAATAGCAGTTACAGTCCAGTAGGTTGAAGAGTGTATAATGTATCTGTATTTAGGCCATAAATAATAAAATATGCTTATCCTATAACCACTTGCATTATATCACTGCTAGAACAGCTAGAAATAGTTTGCTTCTTTTTGTATGCATTTAGAAGTCTGAGTCTAGATTCCTTCTCAATGCAAGAATGATCTTGATTTATGAGTATGATGTGATGACTTTACAGAGGTGAGAAGAACTCAGGCTGAATGCTCCTGGAGCCCATCATTCTCTTTGGGACATTGATGCCCAAACTTTGAGTCCACTTTTCTTCCTACCGAAAGAAAAGGCCTTCTACCTTAAAACTGCCAGAGAGAGAAAACTTGTAAAAGAGAGTCTCCTACAGCTTTGGATTCCATGAATTTTTGTATTAAGTTTTTTCCCTCCTCTCACTACTAGTTTTTCTTTAAGTCTAATCCTTTACTATTTACTTGGTGGTTTATTTTCCATTTTTTGATCACAGTGTCTCCACTTGCCTCTTTTTGCCTTTGTCTCCCCTGCCAGCCTCTTTCCAAACTGAGAAATATCTTTCTTTCCTCTTTGCAGAGTCTGGTACAGTAATGAATAGATAATTGATAAAACATCCTTCTCTCACTATCTTCCCCTGGACTCCAGCACAAACATCACTTGGGTAGTGGTCTGTGGCATCGTACTCTACCCTTCCTTGCTTTGTGCTGCACGATGCTTCCCAGGACAACATTCCAAGCTGAGTTCTCAAACTTGCAGTCCCTAAGTCTCACCCAGACTCCTGGCTTGCTTTCTTCTCAGCTGAACTAATACATGTCCATATAGCCTTGCAATCTCCCTGCTGTCTCCATCTCTCAAGTTTTCCATGAAAGCCACATGTATAACCTAATTCTGCTGTCAGTAGGGCTCGTTCAAAACAAACCCTCCTGGACCAGCACTCCTAAGTGGTTTGGAGCTGATTTTTGTTTATGCTACAGCTCAGTGTAAGCCAGAAGCAACGTGCTTTTGTGCAAACACTAATGTAGTTGTGCAGATACAAGCTGTGCTAATGTGCTTATCTGTGTGGGCCTCGCACATCCCGTGGGAGACTTAGCTGGGCAGCAGCCAGCAACGGCAGCAGCAATTGGATGCAGGCAGGAAGGCAGCACTGGGAGGGGACTGATGTCCTTCTCTCTCTGCCTTCACTTGCAGTGCAACCAGCTAGGGGAGCCTAGGCACAATTTAATCTTTCCAGTACATACGAGGGCTTGCTCTGTTTCCCTGCAGTCGTGTTTCTGAGGAGTTATCCTCCTCTGGTAGCATGCATTGGTTCTCTGCAGGCTTTAGGGGAATATGTCATCACACCCACATAAAATACCAAAATGTCAGAGGAACAAAAGGACACAAACAGCAAGAGTATTCTCATGCCTCCATTCCAAGCATGCAGTTCCCATTCACAGCTCTGGATCTGAAAGCTCCCTGGCAAGCATCCTTTTCACATTTTACACCCACTGCTTGGGGGTGTGGGTGTGTGTGTGTGTGTGGGTGTGTGTGTGTGTTACTGCAAATACCCAGTGAGAGCCCATTGTTTTTGGATGAGAGAAGCCTTCTGAACTGATACTTTGGAAGCCGTCATGTGATGTTAGCCAAATGCTAACATTATTTTCCTTCGCCCACATACTGCTGGAAGCCAGAGAATGAGGCAGATGCCTGCTGCTGCTGTTAACATTGCCAGGCCGGCACTGCAGCACTTGGAGGCTGCCATCAGCTCCAACCAGCTCACAGGTAGCAACAGGCACACATAATTCACATTTATGTCTCAAGAACAAATTGAGCTCAGCAGTTCTGAAGCTTTCAGCAAAATTCCCATACAGCCTTTTGTTTATTTGCTGAATTAGAAATATACTTGTAGAAAGAGCATCAATTTAGGATGAAATGTGTGCATATTTCAGGATTAAAGAATTTCATTAAAACTGAAATGTCCCACTAAGTGGGACAACCTCCCTCTTTACCAAATAAAATTTTATGTATTTTTCTTTTCTACTTTTAGTTCAGCCAGGTATGTTTTGGGTTGTCAAGATTACATGTGATTTAGTGCTCTTGAGACAGTCATGTTTCCAAAATTTACTTGGAGCATCTAGAGATTCCAGCTTTTTTTTTATTCTTACCTAAAAAAATGTTTGAATAACAAATAAACTAAGTCATTTTCCCCACAATTGCTGATGCATGTGGCTCACCTGGTATTTGCATTTCTGACAGGATTCTACTGTTGTGTCTCTTCTGGGCAGGATACTTTCAGAAATTAGACAACAGGAAGCAATTTAGCAAGGTATATCAATCATGCTGACAGTTCTTTCTACCAGAGAGTTTTAATAGTCCATAAGGTTCCAATTTGTCATTATTTTTTTAATCCTTCCTTAAAAAACAAACTTAGTCATTTTGGAAATAGTTGTGGGTAGTACTAAACAACATTTCCAAGAGAACATCTTACCTAAGACAGCCAACCAAAAATGTGAACAGAAGGAGAAATCATTTCAGTCTTTAGTTCCTTAATAGCATATTTTAGAAAGAAAAAAGCGTAAGCCCCAAATTGCTGTCACTACTGAAAGAGGTATGAAACAGCTGAACACCATATTTTGAGACAGATTTTTCTGCACACTTTTGCAGCCATGGGCCAAGCTCTGAGCAGACACAGTTAACCATAGTCTCCATTCCTATAAATCAGCCTAGTTCCAGACAAATCACCAGAACTGCCCCAGGACACACAAGAAGAGGTAACTTTGGTATCTCATAAACATGTATTTCAAACATGAGATTATTGTGTGCTCTGAGTTCTAAAGGACAGGGAGGAGTATTTTGGGGGATGACAGAAGGAAAAAGTGGTTGTAAGACAGAATAGCAACATCTTCCAAATTCAATAGTCCTTCCTTCAGGTTAAACTTTGACCCTCTTGAGTCTCTCCCATGCAACTGCAGCAAAGGCAACTGTTGGTGCTCCTTTCTTAGAAACCTTCTGGGACCACTTGACTGCCTCCGCATGATTAATTATAGAAATAGGCTAGCTGTTCCCTACAGCACTGTCCTGTAGTAACAGCAACATAAATCCACTGACTTTCAAAGAGCTACATCAGGTATACACAGCCCTACAGTGGCAGGGAGGGAAAGAATCAATGAATGGTTTATTTTATTTAAATCCATCCTTCTCTGTACTGAGACAGTGCTCCTGGATAAAGTATCTTCAGATATTATTAAGTCTATCTTCACAAAGAAATGCATAGGACGTGCAGGTTGGAAGCAAGGGGGAAACAAAAGAAACACCCTCTGAAGGGAAATATCCTCAGACTCGTGCACACAGATTTAAACCTGAGGACTGTGTTTCTGTCCTGCAGCCAGAAGCTGAAGGACCACAGTGGCCTTCCAGATGTGCTCCCAGGGATTTAAAAACCAAGGTGAAACCTTGCAACTTTATTTCTTGTCATAAGTGCCAAAAGCTTTTTCACTGTCTTCCTTTAGCAAGATCAGTTCTTAAGCCATTTTTACATTTTCGTTTAGATATTGATCAATTCTATTCTCAAGGCATTGGAAAGATTTCTCTTGGTTTAGCTAAGTGTTAGATCATACCTTTAAAAATGCATCCGTGAGGAAAAAATCAGGGAAAAAAGAAAGCAGAGACAGACAGGAAGTGATTTCAAATTTTGTTGAGTTTTGAATTTAAGAAAAAAATTATCTTCAAGGGCAGCTAACTTTCTAGCAGATTCCCTTTCAAAGAGGGCTTGGGACAAGCTTGGAGAAGGGAGCACTGGGGATGGCAATCACAACACTGATGCCAAAGGCCCTACACAGATGGTGCATTTCAGAATCCTTCTACAGATGACAGGACACCAAGGAACACTCTTGTATTTCTTGTCTGGGAAGCTGTTGGTAAAAACAGGGTATTGTGACTGGACAGTCATTCACAGAGTTACAGAATCACAGAACCATCTAGACTGGAAAGCACCCTTAAGGTCATTGAGTCCAACTATTAACCTACCACTGCCAAGTGCACACTAAACCCTGCCCCCAAGTGCCATATCTACACATCTTTTAAACACCTGCAGCGATGGTGAATCAACCACTTCCCTGGACAGTCTGTTCCAATGCTCCATAACCCTTTCAGTGAATAAATTTTCCCTAACATCTGACCTAAATCTCCCTTGGTGCAACTTGAAGCTGTACATATACATATATACAATTTCAATTCTCAATGACAACTGAAAACTGGTAATGGTAAAGGGCTGGAAGATGGTGTTCACCTGTCTACGCTATTCCTACACCACTCACGTTTAGTAGGGCACATTCTCCATTGATAACAAGCTTAACAGAAGTTTGAGAGTTGTTTTCTTTTCCCAGTACAGGCAAAATATATTATTTTGTGTATCCTTTATCCCAGACCTCAGAGCAGTGGGATACTCTGGAGCAAGTTAGTTGCTTGAGCTTCCCATTTTTTGGACAGTAGTGTAAAGGCAGCATGGGCCTTTAGATGGATGTGAATACCACATCCAGCCTTGACAAAGGAAACATGACAGGCAGTCATATGGACACCAGAGAAGCTATAGTCATTCACTGTTTACAAAACTATTTCTATTCACAGGATGAACAAAAGGCCTGAGTGTCTTTGTGTGATTTACTGGTTAAATAACACCTGTTAAATACCTGTTTACTAGGGTAAGTAGCCAGCGTGATCTTCAAAAACCAGAAGTGCCCTGGTTCTAAAAATCTGAAAAGTAGCCACATTTGTACTATTTTTAGTACAAGAAATGCCATTGTGTCTAAATCCACTTAACTACCTAAGTAATATTCTTTAACTTGAAAATCCAATTCATTTTACACTTTAATAGGTAGATGCAGCGAAAATTTCAGACATAGCAGCAGACATGGCATTTGTAGCTAATTAAGGAAAACTGGATTGAGCCCAGATGTGGATTATGCAAAGTGATTACTGGTGTTCTTTAGAAGCTGATAATTTTGAAAGCATTTCCTTGTGTTTGTTCACTTTTTCCAGTAAACCAAGATAAAAAAGATTCTGAAGGGAGGAAAAGAGGTTTCTACAAAGTAAAACTGTCAGTGGCAATTATTTCCATCATTTCAAATTGACATGTATGGTAGTTAACGATTGGGTCACAGCCATTCTTTCAATCAAAACTTGTGTTTTAGCTGTAATCCAAAGTAAGCACTGCATATAGTTTTCAAGCATGGAGTGACATTAAATGTGGAACTCCACACAATCATTCCCACTGGAAAGGTCTGTGAAATAGTAATATTTCATTTGTGTTGGGAAAAAACAGGCAACATAATAAGCACTAATTGTTGATGGTAAGACTGTACTATGTTTAGTTCCAGTAAGCTGCTGAAATGAGTGAAGACGTTTGTCCAGTAAGAAGCCAGTCAACCTGAGGAAAAGAGACAGAAACCTGAAAGAAAGAGTGCCAGTGCTGTGCCAGGACCTTTGATACAGCATCAAGAAATACAAAAGATATGTTGCACAAATAAGCAGAAAAATAATCTCCTTGTAAATTCTCTTTTTGAAAGAAAATTTATTATAAGATTTTCTGATAGCTTATCAAATTGCCATCAGAATATTGGGGTGGAAACTAAAAAAAAAAAAAATTCAAGCAATTTGGAAATCAATTTATGCTGATTTTGTGGCGGGAAACTTGCCCATGTGCTTGATTTTATGAAGCTGAGAAGTGGTTTGGCAGTATCCATAGTAGCTTCTGCTTTCTTTCTTCTTCTCTGTTTTTAAGGTCTACTGATCTTATTGTTAAATACTAGCAATTTGGCATAACTGAGCCTTGGAATTGAGTAAGAAAGTTTCCAAAGAGAAAAATTATCATTCTGCAATGCCATCATTACAAATTAACATGATTTTTAAAACCAATATGCCCCTTCTGGGTTTTTGTAATCATCTGTTGAATTACTCTCCTCTATTTGTTGTAGTTATGTTGACAAATATTGCAGCATAAGTATAAAATATATTTTGATTATGAAACAGATGGAATTTTCCATTTCCATTCTGCCATGGTGAACTAAATTGGACTCTCTTACATTTTCTGCTTCTGTTCCTAAAGACAATTTAAGATTATTATTGTCCTATAAACAGAAGGAGTTTTTACACTCCACAACTTCCTCAGGCTACTGTCCCTGGTAGCAGAACATAATTTGCAATTCTCATTCCCACCAGTCACTTCCACCCTGTTTAAAGCCCCAGGACACCCCTGCAGCACTTGGTATCTGTGCCCACACTGTATCTGAGACCCTGATAAAGGATGGCATAACCAGATGTGCACCTGATGGGAGCCAAGTACTGAACCAGCTCTACGGGCTGGGGCAGTGTGGAGACAAGCGAGACAGTGGAGCAGACATCCATGAGACAGTAGATGCTCCTTCACTTCCCACTGCAGTGGTCTCTTGGGTTGACTGTATGATGTATCCCCTATCGCCGCTCTATGCCCAGACATGAATCTTGTGCTTTCTGTGTCTTTAAAACTGGGTCTGAGAGAAAGAAAAAAATAGCCACATGAACTTTTCAAAGCAGTTTTGTGTTCAAGGACACGGAGATAGCTGGTGCTGCTGTAGAGCGGAGGAAAGCACCTTACTGCTTTTCAGCCAGCTCTCGGCTCTGTTTTCTCCAGAGAGAGATGGAGAGTTGGACTTTCTTTTCCCTGGAACTTTGGCTTCTTCTTCTTTTCTTCTAGAACTGTGCAACACACCAAAACATCATCTGGGCGGCCTGGAGGCTCCAAAGAGGAGGAGGGAGACCACACCCACAGAAGGACTCTAAAATCTTTCCAGGTTTCTCTCCACAGCGAGAGGTTTCATTATTTAGCATTATTATTCTTTTCCTGTGTGTTTGTTAAATAAATAGGTTTTTTTTCCCCCAAGGAATATTTCTTTCCCAAACCTGCTGGGGGAGGGGTGGCTGTAACCTGCCTTCTAAGAGAGGACGTTCAAATTCGGACATTCCTCTGAATTTTGTTTCAAACCGGGAAAAGCAGCCCCTGAGTTTGCAGCCAAGGAAAGAGGTTAGAAGCGGACAGTCTGTGAGTGCAGTGCAGCAAAAACTCGCTACTAGTCTCAGTATCCCCAAAGCTCAATTGCTGTCTGCTTCTTGGAGGAACTACAGAAAAAGATGGTTTTAAAGAAAACAAGTCTGTTTTGGGGGTGTTTTTCCACAAGTTCTTTTTGAACAAGAGAAGAGCATCATTACAAAAACCACAAAAGCACTTGTTTGCCACTTAGGGAAGTGACGAAAACCCAGTCATCTGGGAGATTTTCAGCTAGTTCTGGACAAGATGAATGTAAGGGCAACTGGGTCTTGGGGAAGCACGTTGGTGGATGACAGTGTCTGCTTCCTTTAGTATTCTTATTAAGAGGAACAACAGCAGGCATGAATTATGAAAAGCTGCACACTGTAGACATTTGTTGAGATTCAGAGCAGAACTATACTGCATTGAAAGACTTGATAGCAAAAGAGACTTTATCATGTTATATAAAGTCAAAACACAGACATCTGGGAAAAAAAAGTAGTAGTGGCAGGGTAATAAATAAATATCTCACACAAGGACTGACCTAAGCTTAATCAAAGTGAGTGTGGATGGAAGAACTGGAGATTTAATGAGCTGTATTTCATTTGTGAGCATAACTATTGTCCTCACAGTGCTGGACTCACAGAACTGCACATATAAAATACCATCAGAGAAAACAGGAAAACGATATACTCATTAGTCTGATATAGAGCTCTTCCCTTTACACAGACATATGCTGTTTTTCCATGCACTCATAAACCATCTGCTCTGTTCTTTGCTTACATTTTGGCCTCAGCACAAAACAGCTTTTATTTTCACAGTTGAATATTCCCAAACACAGCAATATAAGTGGGAGAATGTATCGGTAGCTGTGTATGGTATCTGTTTACCAGATCAAGAAATAAACTTGTCTGTATAGATAATACTGCATTCTAATCATATTATTAAAACCTTGATTATAAGTTTCCTAGCCTATTTTCACTGCTTGCAGGAACAGAAATGTTAAAAGTGATTAGCAGGAAAGAAAGTTAAAGGTAAGGTTGATTTAAAAGCCTTACAGTTTCAATAATTTACAGTAGTATTAGTATCAGATAAAGATGTTTCTAGGAATGCAGAAGAAAAAATTCTGCTCTGATATCCATCCTTGCAATACCAGAATTTATCTCATGACTTTTACCTTGATAACATCTTAGAGACTGAGGCTAAGCTAATGTCATTAGCATCAGCTAATGACCCATTCCTATACAGAGCTCACAAAAAAAAAAAGTGCATGGCTTCATCATAGCTGCCAAGTATTTTTTCACAGTCTTTCATTTGCTTAGTCAGAGAGATTTCTGTAGGTTTTTACCTAAAGGTGTGTTTTCCATGTGGATGCAGTGGTATCCACATAAATCCTACAAAATACTGTGTAGTGATGAACACAGTCCCAAAGTATTTGGGGTCTTCTAATCTTTATTCTGGGAGTACATGAGAAGGCATAGCAAGGTGCCCTTTGAGGGGTATGCACAAGATCTCCAGGATCTCCTGTCCTGGATCTGAGCCACAGGACTTTCAGACAACCATTCTTAACTACAGTTCCCTGTCTCAGGAGACCCACCAATGCTATGTTGGTTTCCTCAGCCCCAAAGCCCCTGACAATGCCGTTGCCCCACTCCCCCAACTGAGATCTGACGTCCCCTCCACTCACCTCCCATCTACAGCAAGTCCCCCTTGAAGCCTCAAGACTTCTTCCCAGAACTTGCCAGATGCCAAATTTCAGATGGTTTCAACTCAAAACCAGGAATCTGACCAGATTTTCTTGAAAACAGGCCCAGTTTCATTCAAAACGTGTTACAGACTTCAAGAAACAGAGTCTGGGTTTTGACTTTCTTGTGAAACTTGAAACCACATGTGTTCCGCATGGTTTAGGTTTTTGTTGTGAATATCTTACACAGCTCTATGGGAATAGCCTTTTCTTGTGGGCTTTCAGCATTTCCTATCCCAGCCAGAACCATAAAAAGCAAAGGCTGGAAAATATGAAAACTTCAATTATGTGGAAAAAAAGGGGGACTTAACTTTTTAAACCTCAGACAACGTTTGTGTTCATTTAGAGTGCTGAGTGAAGTTTTGAATTAATTCATGTTTTATTTTAGCTGTTAGCCTTAATTAGGTGCATTCAGGAGAAATCACTTCCCCTCTAATATAAAATCATGGAGCTTGTGACACATGGAAATTATAAACACTTTGGAGTGACTTGGGAGATGGGTGTTGGCTTTGCAGCAGCCAAAGAGCAAATATTTACAGTACATTATGCTTCACTTCACTTCTAAATTATTATCTTCCCCTTTGGAATAATCTATTTGCCAAAGACAGATTCCTACTAATGTTAGTGCCCTCTTCATCCATTTTGTTGCAAACAATTATTCTTCCCACATTTATATATTGAAATTTCTTGCCTTTGCTCTCTGCAGAGTCAAATTAAAACTGAGGAAATTCTTAATTTGTCATCTCTTTTGTCCCTGAATCACACTGTGGCTTCTGACAAACTGTTACACTTCTGTGAGCCTGTCTTCCTTTTTTCAAAATAAAAATACAAATACTTAACTTCCCAACAGAGATAATAATTAATTAATCTCCATAATAGAATCTTAAAATATAAATTGATATGTAATGTTAATTAGTGGCATCATAATTGCTTATTCCAAAGGCCCAAAGAAGCTGTTACTTTACAGATTACTTAAATTAATGCTAAAATATTCCCATCTTTGGTCTCACCCGGCTCATTTATGGGAAATTAAATATAACAAAACTAATGCTATGACATAAAGGAAAAGAAATAATTACATATGCCATTTTTATTCCCCTGATATAACTTCTCCAGTGCATGATGTGCTATTAGGTTTTGCAGTAAAAGTGCAGCAACCTGGCTTTGCGCTTACAATAGCTAAAACCATCTGCGTACGTGTAAAACCTTTGCTGGCAGGTTTCCATGTGCGGTTCATGCATTCCTTCGCCTGTGCAATTTGAAGCTGTCAAAAACTAATTAAATAATTATGTGGTTGTTACTGCAGCTGTGTGTATTCTTCATTACGTTATAAGGCTGCGGTTTGAGGCACTCTCCTGCTTTAGGTTTCAAAATATTAGTAATGGAAGGTGTGTTGTCACTGCATGTTCAGCTGCTGCCAGAAAAAGCAGAGAGGGAAGGGAACAGCCTTTCATGTCAGTCTATCATTACACTTCATACTGTATGTTCCCTCTATGCAGCACAGAGGTGAAAATACAAATTGACTTCTTGCAGCCCCTTCTTGTTGGGCAGAATTTGGCATGGCCTGTCCTGAGTACAAGACAGAAGAAAGCCCCTGCAGTACTTCCACCGTGGATGGGTGCATATCCGAAGCCTGTATGTTGTTCTGTAGAGCCTCTCAGCCTGGCGAGGTGATCTGGAGGCTGAGAGCAAACAAAGAGAGAGGCTGTGGAGAAGACCACTTCATCACCTCCTTGGCCAAGAAGGACACTGCTATCAGTCATGCTCTTGACTCACTTCCTGACCCCAAGGAAATCACTCCCTGCGCCCAACTGCCCTACCAGTAAATCATGGATAACTTTGTATTACCTCCAAGAACATATCAACAGAATTTGTTAATGACAGTGATTCAACTTGATCTCAGACTGAGGGTGCTACGCAGATGCAATACAGTATAACGAAATTCTGTCACTGTCAGTGATGTTAAATTACCACATCACCACTCAATAGCATTAGATTTTTAGTTGACGAATAAGGAGCTGTCACTGCAATAAAATAATCTCTAGTCATTCCTCTCACCCCACTGTTGGAAATTATTCTTGTACACCAAAAAAACATGGCTACTATTTACATTGAATAAAATAGGGTATATGAGTATGAGGAGTCAGCCCTGCCCACAGGGTGAAAGCAAAGGGTAGCAGTCCCAGCAAAGCAAGCATCTGAGATCTCTTCACAGAGGAAGACATTTCTCAGGACTACTTAATCAGGCCACTGAGGCAGCTAAATCCAGGTAGTGCTGATCTTTGATGTTTTCCACTGCTACAAAAGACATGCCCTGTTTGCACATGGCAGTGTACAATTTACAGTCATTTTTTGGAGGAACAGTGAGTTACTGCACCAGCAAAACTGCATCATACAGAATGTCTACAATTTATTATATTTTTGGAGCAACTTTACTTTTGGTAAGTTTTTCCTCAAATTTGTGGAAAGGTCTCATCATCTGCAGTTGTCTGCTTGGCTGAATGTTCAAAATACTAATAATGTTCAAAATACTAATAAAGGGAAAATTCCAGATGCTAATTTTCTTAATATTATACCCGCAGTATAATACATGAGTGCAGATGCCTCCCTTCTAATGTCTTCAGATGATTTATCACTATCAGTCTAGATGCCACACTGCCTTCCCCAGTGCACTTGGCAGCCATGACAAAGTTGTTTAAAATCATGTTATCTCTAGCAGCCTTTTTTCTAGAGCCTTTCTCAGACTTGCCTTCAGAAAGCTTATAGGTGAGTCACAGTAAAATTCCTGAAAGCTAAAATTAAAGAAAAAAAGCTACTTTTCTGAAAACCCAAGCTGGAAGCTAACGATCTTTCCAGTTTCCAAGGGATACCAGACAGCAACGCATGTCTTTGGGTCCCTCTTGTGGTCTGGCAGCAGCTAGCTGCCGTCATCAACATATCCCTGCATGATCCCAAACACACCACGCAGGGAGACACGCATGCTCCCAGGCACATGGCCAGATCCGGCACAGACAAAGGAAGGGAAAAGGTGCCAGTAATCCGTGGAACCATGTCCATTTCTTATCCTTACCAAAACTATTGAAATTCCAGGGAAATACTATGTAGTACAGTGCTATTCCATCTTCTTGTTGAACCCTTCTTTATTCATAAATAATATTTATTGTTTATGAAACTACTGTCGATTGCAACACAACATGCATAAAGGGTATCAGGACATGACTGTGTTTCAGGTAATTTCCAGATATACATCCAAGATAGTATATTGTGATTTTGAATAATTGTATACTCAAGATTTTGTGCATTCAAGATTTGTATATGGTATATTTCTATAATCAAGATTTTGAAGGCACTCTTCTTCTGCAGCATAGCCTTTGAGATTACTACAAAGAAAGGTTTGTTTGGGGTAATATAAATTTAGTTTTGGGAACATCTTTTAAATTATTAAAATATGATAAATAACCTCATCCACTCTTTCTGAGCCCCAGCCTGTTGTCAGGGTAACAACCTCAGAAACAACTTCAGACATCTAGGCTGTAGCTTGAAATCACAAACTTGGGAAAGACAAGAGAAAGATGGAGTGAGAAAATTTTCTTTAAAATGGGTGGCCCTGGCCAAAGCAGCAAGCTCTTTTTGGTGTCTGTCTCCATCCAAGCACCAAGAGGCAACACAAGAAAGGCATATGCCATCAGGCCCTGTGGACAAGGTGTTCCAGAGGAGCCTAAGCAGTGTTGTCTTCTCCCTCCACCTGCTCTCACTACTATTGCAGATCCTCAGAAGGCAGAAGAGGGTCGAAGAGATATGAAGCAACAGCTGGGCAAAGAAACCAGTGCAACATCTGAAGTCATAAACAACAGCAGCATGTGGCATTGGAGGAATGTGTGCTAATGAAGGAGGCTCATCCCAGACAAAAAGGGCTGCTTGTTGCAGCCCTGCTTTCACCATCATCCAGCAGCTTGCACTGGCCATATCCATGTTCAGCTTTGCTAACTAGTAGGAAATATGACAGCTTCACATCCTTTTTACTGCCCAAGTACCTGTCACCTCAGGGCCTCAGAGGTCTGCCACCTCTCCCAGATATATGTGCAGCTTTGGCCATGTTCCTAAAAAAAATTTCCTCATATGCCAGTTATCCTTCCTTGCCCTCTGAACAGCTTCCCAAAACTGCCAGAGACTCCTCTGAGCTCCCTTCTCCTACCTCCAACTGATCCCTCCCAAATTTCTTCACCTACCTGCACCATTCTCCCCAGCATCAGGTCTAACATTACCAGAAAACCATACTTTTCTGCCCCCAAAGAGTTACCTTGCTTTCACCCATAGGGAAGTAAAATTCAGTTTTGCTTGTGCTGCAGAGAAATCTGAAAACTACTCAGAGTTTATTTATAATGTTGGCTCACTGTTACTTGCCACAAAGGAACTATCAAAGGAAGAACCTATTTGCTCCAGACTAAGGGCAAATGTTCTAGTATATATGTCAAACATCCATCAGTGTAGTGTGGAACAACTTGCATCTCTGATTTTGGCCAAACTCCTTACACACTTTCTTGGAAACTATGAATAGCAAAATATATCAATATGTTCAGACAAAACCTCATTGTTTCTTTCAAAATAATCCTCCAATCCACATATCTAGTGACCCAGCATTAGAAAGACAATCTTAAAGCTTTTGGCTTAAAGACTCTCCACTTTCCTAGCTTCCCCATTTCAGAAATATTTACATCTTCCTACATTCCTCATATACTCAAGGGGCTTTTAAACTTGTCTAAATACAAATAACTTGATGCATGTGAAAAGATATTTCTAACACTGTACAATCCATAACACTGAACAATGCATATTTTGATAGGAATTAAAAAACAAACAAAACAAACAAACAAACCAGTAGAATTAGTCTTTTATGCAATATTGTTGTCCTGCTTCCTTTTAGAGGAAAGGCAGACCTTTCCCACATAAAGATAATGTGCCTCTACTGCTTGGAAAGCCAGCCCATAACAATGCTAACAATTCTTAAATGCCAGAATTATGTAGTTAAGGCTGACTGGAACTAAACCCGCATTTCCTTATGTCAACTGCCCTCTTAAGAATACACAGGCTTGAAAGGGGAAACTAGTCCAAAAATGTTACCTTATTCAGTAGTTCTCTTTATTCCTTGATCTACTGCTTGTCAAGAGAGTGGATCTCATAAGTGGAGTGAGGATTGGCAGACAACCTTGGCCACAGACACCACAAAGTGATCAAGTTTAAAATCTCTATTGACAGAAGGAAAAGTGCTAGCAGACCCTCAACTCTGGACATGAGGAGAGCAGCTTCAGGCTGCTCAGGGAATTAATAATCAGGTCCCCGGGAGAAAACATTCTTGCAGGCGTTGGCATCCATCAGTGCTGGCCACTTCTTAAACATCACCTCCTAAGAGCCATACCCAAATGTCACCGATGAAGCTGGAGAGGCAGAAAACCAGCTTGGCTGAGCAAGAATCTTCTCTTGGAAATAAGGCAAAAAAGGAAGGTGTATGCCCAGTGGAAGCAAGGTCAAGTGACACAGGAAGAAGAGAGAGATGCTGCTTGCCACGGTAGGGGGAAAATTCATGCGGCCAAAGCTCAACTGGAGTTGAAGCTGCCAGAATTGTGGGGAACAGTAAAAACAGTTTTTTTCAAATATATTAGTGGCAATAGGCAGTGTAAAATACTATCAACCCATTACAGGATGAGGATGGTCACCTCACAAACAGGGACATGGACAATACAGAGGTATGTAATGCATTCTTTGCCTCCCCTCTTCCAACACAGATGTACTGTTCTGGGTTAGATTTCTCAGGAAATTTCTTCCCATTTGTTGTCAGGGAGATGGTGAATGGACAGTGATTAAGAGACAAAACCACTAGCCAAGTGCATTGACATACCGCTGAAATGCTTCTGGGGGAGGGGGAGGAATGGGGGTTTGGCAGTTCTTCGCTGGGGTTGGGCAGACTTTGCCCCGCTTGGAGGGGAGATGGTTGTGATTCTGGGTGCTGGACTGCTCCTGCCCAGG
>VXAZ01004108.1:0-37997 GCA_013399875.1 Gymnorhina tibicen | reverse complement strand
GGTTTAAAGTACTTTTAAAAGCCACAATTTAAAAAAAAAACCCCACGATTGCACAACATCTATAATAACATAATCATTTTATTTTCATGATCATGCTATGCCCAGTAGGAGTCAGTGGCACTGGGGCGATGAAGGGACCTGGCTATGAAAAAATGAAGGTCCCTGGCTAAGGAAAGCAGCAGGAACTGTTCAGGTGGGTTCAGGTGTGTCACGAACAGTGTCACGGCTTAGCCCTAGGACCTTTAAAACACTGTCAGTAGGGTCAGGGCTTTTTCCCCAGAGGGTTCGAGAGACCAGCACAGCTTTGACGCCTCTGCAGGCAGGGAAAAACACCCTCGTGGTGCTTTAAATACCATTTCTTGTCGTTGTTAGCACCGTGCTCTCCATCCTCTTTTGGTTTGCTCTGGTTGGCCATCCCCACACCTGTCCTTGCACCAGCCAAAAATGCTTCTTGTGCCTCGATGTTCTTCACTTTCGCGGCCTGGAGAAGGAAAAAAGAGCATTTTCAGCAGCTGTTCTGAGGCAGGAGGAGCTCAGGTCAGCACCGAGGGACCTCTGAAGTGATGGGTGCATCTGTGTCCCGTGGTCTGCGCCCAGCAGGGCGGATGCTACCACAGACACCTCCAGAATAATTCATTCCATGGATAGATTCCCAAACCCAGTGGTTTTATTGGGGTTTTCTCCCTCCTCTCCCCCTTTACCACACCTGCAGCCAGGATCTCTTCCCATTTCTGCCTCCTTTGGGCTTTCAGGGTTTGTTCTTTAGGTAAAGCCCCAAGAAACTGGATTTAGTAACATCCTTCAGGAAAAAAAATATGAGAGTATGACCCCGTGTGTGTTAAGGTTTAACAAAAGCAGTTCTTGAAGGGAGGGATTTTCAGCCTTCTCTTGGTTCTGTCCCCAGAACCTGAACCCCTCCTCAGGTCTGCATCATCCTGGGAAGTCAAAACACTCCTTTGGCAGCCCAGGAGTGGGGATAGAGAGCCCCCGAGCCCCAGAAATGTGGTGACAGGCAGGCAGAAGCAAAGGCTGCTCGTGTCCCTCGTAGAGGGAGAAGGCACCTGGAGGATGGGCGGGAGGCAGTGGGATTCCCTGGGGAACGAATGAGCAGGCGGCACCCCCACGGCCCCTCCCGGATCCTTCCCCGCAGTGCCAGGTTCTCCTTGTCGGGAACGCCCGAATCGATTCTTTGGAAGCCCCAGAACAACCCCGTAACAACAACAAGGAAGGGCTGGTGGGAAGTGGAAAATGTAAAACTCGGGAAAATACGGGACGCGTGGAGCCTCTGTGTCTGGAGCGGCTGGTGAGCCCGGCCTGGATCTCCTGCTCTGCTCTGGAGGGAAGACAGGGAGAAACCCCCGACTTCAGCTCCTGGCACACGAACCAGGGACCGCTGCTGGCAAAGGCACTCAGGGTGCACTTCCCCCTCCGGTCTCCTCCTCCCTAAGGAAATTATTCCCTCCAAAAAGCCGGGAAAAGCCCCTTTATCCTGAGCAAGGGGCGAGTCAATAAAAGCGGCGGGTTTTGGTGGGTGAAGAGCTTTGGCACCCCTGGTGTGCTCGCTGCTCCTGCTTTTAGGGCTGGAAGAGCTCCCACAAAGCTCTGCGAAGCCCAATATTGGTATTTATAATCACAGAAATCCGCAAAGCACATCCCATAGGGGCTTCTGCTGGAAAGGGGCACCTTCCCCTGTCCCAGGCTGCTCCAAGCCCCAGTGTCCAGCCTGGCCTTGGGCACTGCCAGGGATCCAGGGGCAGCCACAGCTGCTCTGGGCACCCTGTGCCAGGGCCTGCCCACCCTCCCAGGGAACAGTTCCTGCCCGATATCCCATCCATCCCTGCCAGCTGTCAGTTTGAAGCCATTCCCACCCATCCAAGTCCCTCTCCAGCTCTCCTGGAGTCCCTTTAGGCCCTGGAAGGGGCTCTGGGGTCTCTCAGCCCCTTCTGGGCTCTTCCTCTGCACCTCTCAGCTAAAAATACCAGAGCAGCACCCCAGACCCGCCAGCCCCGGGATTCCAGGGGCTGGATGAACACGGATAGTTTGAAGGGAAAATGGAATCCCTCCACGGTTTTCCCGAGGTGATTTTCCCTGCGCTGTGGATGCAGACTCCGAGGAGATGTATCATGGGAAAGCACCCGGGGACAGAAGTGGTGTAAAGGAACCCAACTCCCACGGAGGGAGGATGGGACACGGCGCAGTTTTTGCTGTCGTTTGGGGGGAAATGAGTTTTCGGGGAAGCAAACCCTATTTTCTTCTCATTTTTCTTCCGAAGTTCTTTCGGAAACCACTTCCACCCTGAGCCGTGGCACAGAAATACCCCTTTTATTTTTAAATAATCGTTTAAAGGTTATTTAAAACGCTCACACCCTCCTCTCTTCCACTGATCTTCACATCGGGTTTAAAACCAAACGCCCCTAAAAACGCTGGCGTGAGGATCAAAACCTCACACAGCGCAAGAAAGGGTTACAAAACCCCTTAAATCCGCCCGCAGGCATTAGGCGGGAAAAATCCCCGTTTTCTTTTTTTTTTTTAACCTCACCTCTGCTGGCACGGAGCAGAGCCCTGCCCCTTTGGGCTCGGGAAGATGAGACAGAGGGAGCAGGTGAAAACCTTCGCGGCTGTAACGCAACACGCCGAGCTCCGGGGCGGCTTTGGGGTTTGTTTGGGGCCGGCCTTTTTCTGGGGGGAGCGGGGGGGAGTTCGCCCACCTGCTGGAGCTGCTCTTTTGTCCCGAGCCTCTCGGCTGCGGGCTCGGCCTCGCAAGCCTTGATCTCCCGCGGGAGGGGAAGCGGCGCATCCCGGTGGTCCAGGTGGAAGGTGGGGGCTCCCCGTGCCCTTCAAACGCATCCCCTGCATCCCTGCTAATCCCAAGGGATGTTTATTCCCTTTTTTTTTCCCGCCCCCCCAAGCAGCTTTGTTTCCCCTCCCTCAGTGCCTGACTTGTGTCCCTAATTAACACCTTAATGGGGGGTGAGGATAACCGGGATGCTTAAGGAGGGCACTTCTAATCCAGCCCTGGCGGAGGGAGGGACCCATTAGCAGCTGATTTTAGGGACAATTAAGACCATCAGCATTTAAATGGACACGGCCTGATGAAAGGCTTGGCTCGGCTGCGAGGGCGCGTTAAGCTCTGGCAGGATTTCTCCCCCAAATCTCAGGTTTGGGATGAGGAAAGGGAAGTTAAGATCTGGCAGGAGTTTTCCCCCAAATCCCAGGGATGAGGAAAGGGAAGTTAAGATCTGGCAGTTTTCCCAAAATCCCAGGGATGAGGAAAGGGAAGTTAAGCTCTGGCAGAGTTTTCCCCCCAAATCCCAGGGACGAGGAAAGGGAAGTTAAGCTCTGGCAGTTTCTCCCCCAAATCCCAGGTTTGGGATGAGGAAAGGGAAGTTAAACTCTGGCAGGAGTTTTCCCCCCAAATCCCAGGTTTGGGATGAGGAAAGGGAAGTTAAGCTCTGGCAGAGTTTTCCCCCCAAATCCCAGGTGTGGGATGAGGAAAGGGAAGTTAAGCTCTGGCAGAGTTTTCTCCCCAAATCCCAGGTTTGGGATGAGGAAAGGGAAGTTAAGCTCTGGCAGCTTTCCCCCACATCCCAGGGACGAGGAAAGGGAAGTTAAGCTCTGGCAGTTTCTCCCCCCAGTCCGAGGTGCAGGATGAGGAAAGGGAAGCAGCTCTGGGGGAATGGATGGGTACTCTGGGGTGGGTTTTCCATGAGGAAGTGGTGCTGTGCCAGTCCAGAGGGGGCTAAAGGATTCCACGGGGAGGTGGGCACAGCAAAGGGGTGAAGCTGCTGCAAAACCCCAAAGGTTTTCTCCTTTTTTTGGACATAATTAGGAACAGGACACGGGAATGAAGGGTTGTTGCCGTGCTGGAAGGAGGGAATGATGCATCCTACAAGGACGGCCGCTGGGATCTGGGCAGCTTTCGTCACCTTTTATTTTATTTTTTAATATTAAATCCGTAGGTGACGCCGAGTCAGGACAGATAAATGTGGGGGGGGGGAAAAAATAACTCCGGCGTCGTGAAGGCTGGAAAAACCTCTAAGAACATCCGATCTGATCGAAATCCCGGCAGGCAACCCAGAAAACATCGCAACCCCAGGAGCGCGGAACTGTGGAAAACACGGGCTGAGGAGGTGGGAGCGCGTTCCCAGGAAAACTTGGCAGCTCCCGGGTGCCAGAGGGAGGAAGGAGAGGTCTGGAGGGCTGTAAACACCGCTCAGGACGTGACCCAGGGTTATTTTTGTTGCTCCCAGTGCAAGGAGGAGCTGCAGTGTCCGGCTTGGGGGGGGCCACAAATAAAAACTCCGGGCTGGAGTCACCTGGGGACACAGGGAGTTCATGGAAGAGGGGGACTGGAGGGAAGGGACTGGCTAGGAAAGCCCCAAATGCTGATTATGGGTGTTGGGAAGGATCCTTCCCGAAGTGTCTGGAGCGGGGAGATAATAACGAAACAATTATTTAATTATTAATTTGGTGTTTCTTGGATTCTGGCTCCTTCAGGCCAGTGCTGAGGAGGGGATCCAGGGCTGCTGGATCTTCCACAGGGAAGCCTTGGTCCTTTTTATTCATTTATTTATAATTTTCAACTAAAATTTATTTGGTTTGTTTATTTATTTATTTATAAATTTCAACTAAACCCTCCTCCGGAACACATCCTTGGTGCTAGATGCTGATTTGGAGAGGAATGAGGGATTTTTGAGGTGGGAAGGGGGTGGGATGAGGTGATCTCTCAGGTCCATCTTCCTGTGGCAGCTCAGGCTGTCCAGCCGCTCTTGTCTTCAGCCGGATGTGTTTTGATAATAAAATAAAATAATAAACCAATGAAATAGCTGGTTTTATTGTGCCTGGCTCGATATGCCTGGGGTTTATGGAGCTGGGTTTAAAATCCACCAGTGCCACCACCAATCAGTAAAGACCTGGACGATTTTTAAGGTTTTTTTCCATCCCGAGGTATGGATTTTATGGCATTAACAGAAGGCCAAAGCGTTGAAGGACACATCCTAAGATTGGTTCCCTTGCTCTATTTTGGTTTGGGGTTTGTTTTTTTTTTTTTGGTTTAATTAATCCTGAGAGCCACAAATGAAAGTATTTCTACCCAGTATTGATCTTATTTAACTCTCTATTTTCCATTAATTTTTAGTGGGGGGTTTGGAGCTTCGCAGCCAGTCCAGGTGGCCCTTGAAAATCCCAGTTTGGGAAGAAGTCGGATAATCCTGGAAGTCCTGGACCTCACCCTTCTACTTCTGAACAACTGGATTCACGCAAAGAAGAATAAATCCAAACCGGAATGGTTTTTATTTAATTTATTTTAGCATGTCCCCATTGAATGGGGAGGGTTTCGAAGTTTGGGGTGGCCCCAAGGCGTGGGAGCAGGTCCCTGCTGGTTTGGAATGTTCCCAAAGGTGTGTGGGGAGATCCCTGGTGGTTCGGGATGTCCCCAAGCTGTGTAAGGAGGTCCCTGCAGGTTTGGGACACCCCAAGCTGTGTGAGGAGGTCTCTGCAGGTTTGGGGCACCCCAAGCTGTGTGAGGAGGTCCCTGGTGGTTTGGGGTGGCCCCAAGCCGCCCCTCCCCCCCGAGGATGAGCTGATGCCTCCCTATCTCGGTGGCTTTGCCGTCCCAGCCCTCTCCCGTGAGCGGGTTTGGGGCTGGGCCAGCGTAAACGTGCCCCTAAACCTGCCCCTAAACCTGCCCCTAAGTGCCCATCCCAGGAACGTGGCCGCTCCTGGCTGCGGACAGGGGTGAGCGAAGGCCATGGGGCAGCGAGCCCAGATCCTGCTCCTGTTTGGATCCCTGCTCCTTGCACAGCCCAGCCCAGGGATGCCCTCGGAGAGGAGAGGAAGGAAGAGCCCGGAGCTGGTCCCTGCCAGGGCTTTATTCCACGGGCCACGGGAGCTCACGGACTTCGGAGTTTCCAGCCCAAACCACAGATTCCTTTCCGCAGGGAACAGCTCCTCAGTTTTAAGCCAGTGGGGGTTTTGGGGTGTGTCCTGGAAAGGGTGCTCGGGCCTTGGCAGGGGCTGCCCAGGGAGGTTTGGAGTCCCCATGCCTGGAGGTGTCCAAGGGAGGCCTGGAGGTGGCACTCAGTGCTCTGGGCTGGGGACAAGGTGGGCATCGGGCACAGGGTGGGCTCGGTGATCCTGGAGGGCTTTTCCAGCTCGATTGGAATGATCCTTGCTGAGCCCAAGCTCTCTGTCCCCAGGCTGGGTGGGACCAACACCTTCACTCCTGCTCAAAGCCAGCCTCATCCCAGAGCATTTGTGGGGATTTTGGAGAAGGTTTATTCATGCATGGTGTCTCAGCTTCCCCCTGTTGAGGCAAGGCACAATTTTAAGCAATATTGAAGTGTTTCGTCCCCTCATGTGTTGGGGAGATCTTCCAGCTCCTCCTTGGCGAGGCAGATGGGGACTTGGGACACCACAAAACCTGTCCCCGTCCCAGTGATCTCCTCTCCTCCCAGCTAACGCCGTTCCAGAGCTGGATCCTTTGCCTGGGCAAACCTTAATTCCATCAGGAAGCTGGCAGTGCCCGCTGGCAGGGGCCGGCCTGGCTGAGCCACCAGGAAGCAGCAGGAATGCCAAGGGGAAGCCCTTGTACCCAAATTATTGCTGTATTTTAAGCCCTGCTGTAGGATTTTCTGCTGTCCCACGCACTCAGGGGCTGGGGACAGCACCAGTTCCACATCCCTGAATGCTGGCAGGGGCTGCAATGGTCCCACCACGCCAAGAGGAGACGCTGGCATGGAGAGGTGGGATGGGTTCCTGGAAAAAACCCATTTAGCGCTTCCCTGGCTGTATTTTGAAACCCATCTCAGCCAGAGTGATCAACAGGGAGGGGAAATCCCTTTCTTCTGTTCACGTCCCAAGTATCCAAAATTTTCTCTTAATAACAATTTTGGTTTAGAGATCGTGTTCTTTAAAAATACCATTTAACTTTTGGCCAAAGCGTTGTACTGGGAAAAGAGGCTTCCAGCTGACCTGTAGAGCTTGTCTGGATCCCTTTAAAAATCCATCAAGGGTGTTTGGGGTTTAGTTTTTGGGGGGTTTTTTTGACCACTAGGAGCAAGGAACCATCATGGAAGGGACCTTAAAGCCCATCCAGTGCCACCCCTGCCATGGCAGGGACACCTCCCACTGTCCCAGGCTGCTCCAAGCCCCAGTGTCCAGCCTGGCCTTGGGCACTGCCAGGGATCCAGGGGCAGCCACAGCTGCTCTGGGCGCCCTGTGCCAGGGCCTGCCCACCCTCCCAGAGAAGGAATTCTAGTCGGGTTCCTCTTCTCCTGTTGCCACCTCCATGGATTTACTTGTGTCCCGCTGGGTTTATGAGTCCTCCTGGTACCGGGGCCCTTTGAAATGCCCCGAGGGCACCAAGCTGCACTGAACAATCTCAGTTCTCTCCGCTGACTTTCTCACTGCTCCTGAAAAACTGATTCCCACGTGGAACTTGCAGCCGGGTGCTAGCCTGGAGGTTGCTGTTTGTGATTCCAGGGGCAGCAAGGGAGCAGCGACCACCCCAAAGCCCGGAGCCGTCTGGCGCCGGGTTCTGTGCTGTTGAGCAACCCCGGGTACCGGCTGGATTTTTTTTTCCCATTTTTGCTGCCTGCAGATCACGTCTGTGCACTGCTGACCTCCCTGGCCTTGGGAAAAGGCCAAGCCCTGCCCCGCGAAGCTCCTGATGGTGCACGGAGCGCTGTCCACGCGGTGTCCCGTGGGCGGTGGCGTCCTGCCCGCCGCGCTGGTGCCAGCCTGGCTGGGCAACCCCAGCAGCCCCCGGCTCCCGGGAGGGTTTGGACACCCCTGGAGATGGGATCATGCTCCTGGTGGTTAATTTCAACTTCCTGTGTCGGGAATGGCTGAGAAAACCAAGCCCTTCTACCCGGGCATCTCGATCCTGCCCTAGATCTGACTCTCTCTTAAATTGTGGATGTAATGAAATAAGAAATCAGTAAAGCAAGACCCTTTCAAAGCTGGAGTTTTCACTGTTGCCACAAACCCTTAGACCTGAACACCTTTTACAGCCTAATTCTGAACCTTCGCTGCCATTAAAATGGGAAGACTGCAGCCCACATCTGCTTGTTCCAAAGAGAAATGGATTTTCCGGGAGCGTTTGGGTAACTCAGCCTCAATCTTTTTAGTTTATCCCTTCAATCCCGTGGAGCCTCAGCCCATCACTGTCACGCATATTTCAGTTCTCATTTCCTCCTCGTCAATACAGTTTTAATCACTTTCAAATCAGCACTGGGCACCTCACGTCTAATCCTGTGAAACAAGGTATGGACCATGGGCTCCTCCACTTAGGAGAAGTTCTGAGGTGGATCGTTCCAGGTCTGTGTTTTAGGAAGGGCGCTGGGTTTGGTTTAGTGCTGATTTTACGTTTTGCAGGGCTGCTTAGAGAGGGTAAATCGGGATAAATCACTTTTAAAATAAAATGTGTGGCTTCTCACTGACACAAACCCAAATCCCTCCCGGGGTGAGAAAGCGGGATGTAAGCAAAAATTCCTGAAGGAAAATAAAAACCCCACTATTTTCTTCCCAGCGTGACTTGGTGTGCATGTGAGCTGCTCCCCAGGTTTAGATAAAACAGAGATGCATCAGAAAAATCAGATTTTGCCAAGAACAAGGAGAGCACGGGATCCTGCTGGGCCTTTGTTTTTTTTTACTTCCTTGGGGTGTTTGAGGGAAAGAAGCTGATGAGGTCATCGGGGGAGCAGCGGTAGTACAGACAGAGCTTTTTAAGGCACAAATCGGCCTCCTTATCTCCCTCCTTATCTTTACTGGGATGACTGGGGTGGGGTTTAGCCAGAGCCAGAGCTTCTGTTGCAACCTCGGAGCTCTCTCCCTCCCTCATCCTTCAGGCTGAGCTTCACGTTTGGAATTTGCTCTGGATCCCAGCACGCTTCCACGGGATCGCGATGTTCCCTGCTCTGCCCCGATTACCCCTCTTGACCCTTGTCTGGTCACAGAACCACGGGAGGGACCCACAGGGATCATGGATCCAGCCCCTGGCCCTGCACAGACACCCCAACAACCCCACCCTGGGCATGCCTGGCAGCGCTGCCCAAACGCTCCTGGAGCTCTGGCAGCCTCGGGGCCGTGCCCATTCCCTGGGGAGCCTGGGCAGTGCCCAGCACCCTCTGGGGAAAGAACCTTTCCCTGATCCCCACCCTAAACCTCCCCTGGCCCAGCTCCAGCCGTTCCCTGGGTGCTGTCCCTGTCCCAGGAGCAGAGATCGGAGCTGCCCTCAGGAGGATGTTGAAGACCCCAATGAGGTCTCCCCTCAGTCTGCTCTTCTTCAAGCGGAACAAACCAAGTGACCACTTAAAAAGTGGTTGGAAAAGCCCTATTCTTGTATTTTTGATGGGATTTTGTTCCTTGTCCTGCTTTCTCCTTCCGCCCTTCCTGGCCCATCAAGCACAGACAAAAATTTCTTCACTTTCAAGATGCTGAGGTCGTCCCATCCCAGTCCCAGCAGCCTTTAGAGCCCAGACATTGAAAACTCCTGATAAATAACCACCTTCTCTCTCTGCCTCCCGTTGCTGGAGGCTTTCCAAAAACTCCCAGCATCGTGACTTTGTTGCCCTTGGAATCACTTCTTAAATTCCTGGGATCATCCGCAAACTGCCCTGGGAAGAGGGGAGGCCGCTCAGGGCTGGCTCACAGCACCTCGTCCAGCTTTTTCATCCTCTGTTACCCCTTTATTTGCTCCAGCACAACCAGAATCTCTTGTCACTTCTCTGCGTAGGAGGGGGTGAAGAAAATATCTTAGGTGACAAAAAATGACATTAAAAGAGCAGGGGCAATGAATTCCACGTTGAATGAACACGCTTTCAGGCACGGCTTTGGGGTGAAAAGGATGTGTCCTGATGCGAGATGGGGACAGCAAGAGACACAGAGCAGTCTAGACCTGACCTCTACCACCCACCCATGTATATTTGGTAAAAAAAACAGCTCTGCCTGCTGGATTTTATTTTTCTCACTGAGGTACACATGGCTCTTAAATAAACATGATTATACCCTACGTGGAGCTGCAGCTCGGGCCAAGCACTAAAAATAGTGGGCAGAAAGGAGAGACTTCAATTAGATGCAGAGTGCTCAACAATTTAACTTCTAATTGGCTTGTGGTTATCCCCCAACGAGGAACCAGCCCTGGTGTGCTGAGAGGATTCGCAGTCTGGCAAAACAGGCACTCAAATTGAGCATTTTTTTAAAGGGGGTTGACCAAAAAAAGGAGGCCTCGGTGTTGCACGTCGAGGAACCCGTGTCTGCTTGCCTCCAGCTCGGCAGAGAGGTCTCACCTTGGTGCTTTGACAGGTGGGTGCAGCTCCACGTCCTCTCCCCAGCTCCAGCTTGGTGGCCCCACAAGGTTTTTCGGGTTGGATTCGGTTCCTGGTTCCGCTCGTGGCGCAGAACTTCGGGACTGGCGGTCAGAGGCATCCCAAGAACTCCTTGACTGCCACCCTCTGCTCCATTCCCAACTCCGTTTTCCTTCCAGCTCCCAGCAGAGCCTCTCCCATCATCATTCCCTTAATTTTTACCTGCTTTTAACTGTTCCTGCTGCCTCAGCCTGGGAGCAGCAGCACGCAGTGGCCTCCTCAACATCGTGGGGATCATCCATCAGCCTCTGGCACCATCTCCCATTCCCTGAAGCCGGGTGTGGAGTGGGAGGAGGGTGGAAACAGGGCTCGATTTTTGGGAGAATGGCAACCCCAAGCCCCTGCCCACACACCATTCCAGGCTTCCAATCCAACTCTGCTCTGGCACAGAGCAGGCAGGGCTTTTCCAAGGCTTTGCTGGGATACAGAGGTGGATTTCAAGGATTCACTGCCAGAAATGTACAGAGCTGTCTAGTGAGAAGAGAGAAGCCTTTTCCTCTGTCTGCATCCAGGATATGGGACTAGGATATGGGAATATGGGAATCCTGCCCTTATTGCCAAGCCACCTTTTCCCTCCCAACTCAAGACCCCCAGAAAACACCTGCTGTGGTCCCATGATCACCAAGGCTTGGTCTTGTCCATGTGACTGTCGCTTAACTGGAGGAGGACACAGCAGTTTATGGAGAAAAACCCCAAGATTTCAAAGCAAAAGTAGTTAAGTGCATTACATATAATCCAAGCACTGCTGGAAGGGACATTCCAGGTGTTTTTCCCCATTTCTGCACCTCAGGAGTTGTCCAGGAAAGCTCTTCCACCCTAGCACTGGGGAAGAGACCACACAAACTGCAGCATGTTGGGTGTGCTGAGGCTGGAATGAAATCCAGCCCTTCTTCCCAAAGCCGTGTCCCTGCAGCCAGCCCTTCCTCGTTCCCCTCCAGCCAGGAGTGTCCCAGAAACCACCATGGCCTGAATGGTTTCAGTTCTGAGCTTTCCAGTGGGACTGACCCCTGTAATTATCTGACTCCTCGCCAGCCATGTCCACATGCCCGAGGCTCTCCCACGGTGACAGCGATGGGGTTTTGGCCGTGTTTTAACGCCGAACGTGAGACTTGGCCCTGTGGCTGGCAGAGAGGAAAGGGAAGGGTTGGGAACTGTGCTTGAATTTAGCCGTGGACTGCTCCCAAAGTGAGTAGTGGTGGAGCTACCGTGGGAAGAGGAGGACAGAGAATTATCCTGTGAAGCACAGCTCACACCTCTGGCAGCTCCGGATGAGGAGGAAGAAGATGGTCAAGGATTCAAGGCAGAGTTTGACTCATAAAATCACAGAATCATGGAGTGGTTTGGGTTGGAAGGAACCTTAAAGTCCATCCAGTGCCACCCCTGCCATGGCAGGGACACCTTCCACTGTCCCAGGCTGCTCCAAGCCCCAGTGTCCAGCCTGGCCTTGGGCACTGCCAGGGATCCAGGGGCAGCCACAGCTGCTCTGGGCACCCTGTGCCAGGGCCTGCCCACCCTCCCAGGGAACAATTCCTTCCCAATATCCAACCTAAATTTCCCCTCTGTCACTGTGAACCCATTCCCACTTGTCCTGTCACTCCAGTTCCTGATGATTTGTTCCTCTCCAGTTTCCCTGTAGCCCCTTCAGACCCTGGAAAGTTCTATGAGGTCTCCACACAATGTTCTCTTCTCCAGGTCGAATAGCCTCAGCTCTCTTTATTAATATAATTTATTTATTCCCAATAAAACCCTTTTTTAATAACATAGGATTTGTATTTTTTTACTCCTCTCTCTTCACTTACTGCATCAGGTGTTCCATCACAATTAATTAAAACAAAATCCTGCCCCAGAATTAAAAGTTGCTTTTGTTTTGCGCCTTTTTTTTTTTTATTATTATTTTTTGGTGAAATAGGGTTTCTCCTGCCCTTCAAGCAGAAAACTGAATGACAGCATAGGAGTGAAATGATGATTACATTAAATCCACCCTGACGAGCAGCCCAGGAATGCTTTGAGTCCCTAAAGGTGAGAGTGTGGCACCATTAAGCAGTGGGGCCGACACCTCAGGAGCCTCCCATGGGAAATCCTGTTCTTGCCCTGGTGTTGCATGTCTGGGCTTGCTGGTTTTTCTCCAGCTCCTGGAATTTCAGGAAAGAAACGTCCTCTTGTTCCACCGACCCATCCCCCCATCACTTCCCAGCATCTCAGGAAAAATTTCTCCACGCAAGGAGAGGTCAAACAATGGAACTGGGCTGCCCAGGGAAGGGGTGGATTCATTATCCTTGGAAGTGTTCAAAAAATGACTAGATGTAGCCCTTCATGGTTTAGTGGCCATGGGGGTGACTGGTCAAAGCTTGGATTGATGATCCTGGAGGTCTTTTCCAACCTCACTGACTCCATGAGTCCCCGATCACCGTATTTTTGGCAGGTTGGGAAAAAATGCAAATTATCTTGTTGCGCACAACAGGGCCAAGATTAACGTCCAGAATTGTAGACGAACACTCCTATTTTGGGGAGGAAGTCTTGGAAAACAAAGCTTTGGATCCATCTAATATGGATTGGATGCCAGAGGGAAGGACTGGAAAGGCCCCATCCCAATCCTGAGCACCAGCACAGGCCCATCCATCATTCTCCCGGAGTTCCCAGCAGCAGCAGGGCTCAGCATGGATCCCATTCCTGTTCTCCTGCAGAATTCCCAGCCCGAAGGTGTCTCCTGCTGAAATCCTGCTGCATGAACTCCTCTGACAAACGCCAAAGCAGCTGGATAACGGGAACAGGAAATCCCTACCTGAGCTTTTCCAGCCAAGCTCCAGCCCACTCCGATCATTCTCAGTCCCAGTTTACCAAAAACTGGGATCTGGAGTTCAACACAGCAAGCTGCAAATAACACAGGGCAGGAGCTGGCTCAGGTTTGATCCCTGCTTTGGGTTGGATTAATTCTCCGTTTATTTGGGAATTGCGGAGGCACTTCTGGGGTTTTCTCCACCAGCTCCCGGGAATCGCTTCACATTTTTCAGGATCAGCTCCCTGGTAGTGGGTTCCCAGTTCTGCAGGGTGCACACGGAATATTTAGGGATGAATGGAAATGAGAGGTTATGGATGAACAGATTCCCCACCAAGGATCCTTTCGTTAAAGCCTGGATGGGCATGCACCCAAACGGAATCCCATCGTGGAACTTGAGGTGTCCGGCTCCCAGCCCTGTTACTGGGGATCCCAGTGGGGAAACACTTGGCCACCACCCCAAAACGCCGTCACCATTTCAGTGCTGCTTGGATGGGTCGTGGAGAATCCCAAGAACTCGCCTGGCGTTGGTTCCTTATTCTTTGGTGGGTGAGGCTGGAGGTGTAAGGAGGAGATCTGGACTTCCCAGAGGGAATCCCAGGATCACAGTGTGGTTTAGATGGGAAGGGACCTTAAATACCATCCCAATCCCATTCCATTCCATGCCATGGGCAGGGACACCTTCCACTGTCCCAGGCTGCTCCAAGCCCCAGTGTCCAGCCTGGCCTTGGGCACTGCCAGGGATCCAGGGGCAGCCACAGCTGCTCTGGGCAACAATGGTTGGGGTTTCAGCCATGAAATTCCCTGGATTTAGGCTTATTGCCTTTTTTTCCTCCCCTAATTTCTCACATGCTGCACCACTACCTGGCACAGGTAATTTTCCTCAGGAAACGCCATCCAAGCTCGATTTGGTTTGGGACACGTGGAGGTGGGGTAAGGGGTGGCCATTCCAAGATGGGGTTTGGGGTACCCAGCCATGCCCATGGATCTGTGGTGTTCATGCACTTTCCAAATTAGGGATAGGGGGAGAAAGGCTTTTTAGAGAAGATTCTGCAGGAGGAGAGCAGGGCACAGGCACCCCGAGTGTCCTCGGACAATGAACCCCATGGATTTGATCAAATTCCATGCTCACAATGCAGGTTCCCTGATACTGAACAGTGAAGGTGGGATGCTGCCTCAGGTGGCATGCCTCAGGGATGCTGCCACAGAAAAATCTGGGATCTGCTGTCAGAAACACAAATTAAATTCCCAAAGGAGGTGTTGAACCCTCAGATCAGTCCCAAGCTCCCAATATTTATCGAGAGGAGCTTAAATGTTCCACCACAAGCCCCAAAACCTCATTGTCCACAAGGTGCCCACTTCTTTATTTATCATTATTTTGCTGTGTGATGTGGCCTGAGACATTCACTGCCCTCATATTTCAGGTGGTGCCTTTTTTTCTGACCATTCCAGGATTTTCCCTGAGACCCGACAGCCAGCAAAATATGTTTGGGTTTGGTTTTTTTTTTTTTGTTCTTACCATAAATATCCTCTGTGCACGGCTCCTGATGTGATGAAGTGATGGATGTGAAGCTTGTTGGCATTTCCAAAGTCACACTCCAGATTCCTGCTTCGATCTGACCCAAAACAGATCGTGGGGATGAGCTGAGCTTTGCTCTGAAGCCTCACTCAACTGCTGCTCGAGCCGCCGGACTCATTTATAAATTTGTCACCAATTTCTAAAACTGGAGGGAGTCAGAAAATGATGGGCAGCTTTGAGGAAGGCAGGAGAAAAAGCCAGTCCGGGGCTACTTGATGCCAAATTCCCACGGCAGCTGCTGCCATTTGTTTGTTCCCCAAGATGCTCTCCTTCATTTCCCAGGGCAAAAAAACACCTGGAAATTTGCTGCGTGGAGAATAAAAGATGAAAAAAAAAAATAGGAAAAAATAACGCAGGCAGTGCGCTGGCTGTGACTGTGACCAGCAAAAATAAGATTACGTTTGAGTGAAGGAAGCTGGAAGGGGGGAACACGCAGTGGCTCAGGCCAGCGCTGGGTGCTGTGAATAGAAATAAAAATGATGTTAATAATAAACAGCTCCGCCGCTCTTTTCAAGGCCCGATTCCTCCAACACATGCGGAAAGTTAAAGTTACAACTCCGCGAGATTTCTGCTGGCTGCCTCATCTGTTTACCATCGACTCCCGGGATGCTCGCGGTAAGAATTCCGGCTTTTTCGGGATAATGTTTGTGGTAGGTGGTCCCTTCAAAGCTGCTCCCTCGCGCTCAGCCGGTTTGATTCGCCGGGCGAGACTGACTTTGCTCGTGCAAAGTTTGCCTTCAACTGCATCCAGCGCCGTGATGAGCCAGCGCGAGAGAATCTCCTGCGCTGCGATTCCCCGGCTCGAGCCACTCAGACACTTTGAAGTGGAATTTTTCCTTGAATTTTAGGGCCGCAGGAGTTGTTAGGCGGTTTGTTTTTTTTTTCCCCCCTCCCTCTCCTTCATTCCCAAGGGAAAACAAAACGTTTGTACGCGTGCCGGTGCTCTGTATTTATTAACATAAAATCTAAATATAGCGTTGTTTTTGCGCCCCCCATTGCTGGGGCTAACCCAGCCGTAAAATAAACACACTTTCTGCTTCAGGAAATGACACTTTAAAAGAGGTTTACAATTGTTATGGCCATTATTGTGGTATCGAGGCAAAAATGGAACTGCTTCCCCTCTGTATGTTCCTCTAAAGGAGGGAGCTTCACGTTCTCTTTAATAAACTGCATGGGCTCCTTCCACCAAGAAGGGATAGAATTAACAAAAAAAAAGTTTTGCTCTCAATGCAAAAAATGCTCACAAATAAAACACAGGTGGGGGTGCCGGTGTTTATTTATTTGCTTTCTGCTAAATTCTAGAAATCCACGAGACTCCAGGCAGTGAATAGTCCAAGAGAGGTCAAAAAAGAAGAAGATGGGCAGGAAAAATGCAAAGGGAGGGATGGGCAGGAAAAATGCCAGGGTAAGATGGGCAGGGAAAATGCCAGGGGGAAGGATGGGCAGGAAGAATGCCAGGGGGAAAATGGGCAGGGAAAAGGCCAGGGGGAAAATGGGCAGGGAAAAGGCCAGGGGGAAAATGGGCAGGGAAAAGGCCAGGGGGAAAATGGGCAGGGAAAAGGCCAGGGGGAAAATGGGCAGGGAAAAGGCCAGGGGGAAAATGGGCAGGGAAAAGGCCAGGGGGAAAATGGGCAGGAAAATGGAAGGAGAAAGGATGGGCAGGAAAAGTGCCAGGGGGAAAATGGGCAGAAAAAGTGTAAAGGGAAAATGGGCAGGAAAAATACAACAAGGAAGACATGCAGGAAAAATGCAAGGGGAAAGATGGGCAGGAAAAGTGCCAGGGGGAAGGATGGGCAGGAAAAATGCCAGGGGGAAGATGAACAGGAAAAATGCAAAGGGGGAAGGATGGGCAGGAAAAATGCCAGGGAGAAGGATGGGCAGGAAATATGCCAGGGGGAAAATGGGCAGGAAAAAGGCAAGGGGGAAGATGAGCAGGAAACATGAAAAGGAGAAAGATGGGCAGGAAAAATGCCAAGGGGAAGATGGGCAGGAAAAGTGCAAAGGGAAAATGGGTGGGAAAAATGAAAAGAAGAAAGACAGGCAGGAAAAATTCCAGGGGGAAATGGGCAGGAAAAGTGCAAAGGGGGAAGGATGGGCAGGAAAAATGGAAGGGGAAAACCTGGGATAAAAACACAGCCAGGGTTTCTCCTGAGATCCGTCGCTCCCGTAATTGATGAACACTGGAAGAGGCACCACTGGAAAGCAGTGACTCTTTACCTACAAACCACTGGATGCTGGAGGTGAGGGATCCCACTTTTGAAATGCTGATTTTTAAAAATCATTGCTTTTACATTGATGTCTGAATTATCTTTAAATTGGTTTTCCTTGTCTTTGCTTAAACCCTCCAGTGCCAGCAGCCCCTTCCTGAGCTCCTGGGAGTGGCAGCTCCTTCCCAGCTCCAGAGAGCCCAGAGATGGAGCCCCTAAATCAGGCCCTAAATCCGCCTCTAAATCAGCCCCTAAAGCTGCCTCTAAATCAGCCCCTAAAGCTGCCTCTAAATCAGCCCCTAAAGCTGCCTCTAAATCAGCCCCTAAAGCTGCCTCTAAATCAGCCCCTAAAGCTGCCTCTAAATCAGCCCCTAAAACAACCTCTATATCAGCCCCTAAATCAGGCCCTAAATCCGCCTCTAAATCAGCCCCCAAATGAAACTCTAAATCAACCCCTAAATCAGCCCCTAAATCAGCTCCTAAATCAGCCCTAAATCAACCCCTACATAACCCCCTAAATCAGCCTCTAAATCAGCTCCTAAATAAGCCCCTAAATCAGCCTCTAAATCAGGCCCAAATCAGCCTCTAAATCAGGCCCTAAATCAGCCCCTAAATCAACTTCTAAATCAGCCCCTAAATCAGGCTTTAAATCAACCTCTAAATCATCCCCTAAATCAACTTCTAAATCAGCACCTAAAACAGCTCCTAAATCAGCCCCTGAATCAGCCCCCAAATCGGCCCCCAAATCAGACCCTAAATCAGCCTCTAAATCAGCCCCCAAATCAGCCCTAAATCAATCCCTAGATCAGCTCCTAAATCAGGTCCTAAATCAGCCCCTAAACCAAATCAGCCCCTAAATCAGGCCCTAAATCAACTTCTAAATCAGCGCCTAAAAAAGATCCCAAATCAGGCCCCAAATCACCTTCTAAATCAACCCCTAAATCGGCTCTTAAATCAACCCCTACATAACCCCCTAGATCAGCCTCTAAATCAGCCCCTAGATCAGTCCCTCAATCAACCTCTAAATCAGGCCCTAAATCGGCCCCCAAATCAGACCCTAAATCAACCTCTAAATTGGCCCCCAAATCGGCCCTAAATCAACCCCTAGATCAGCCCCTATATCAGGCCCTAAATCAGCCTCTAAATTAGCCTCTAAATCAACCCCTACATAACCCCCTAAATCAGCCTCTAAATCAGGCCCTAAATCAACTTCTAAATCAGCGCCTAAAATCAGGCCCCAAATCAGCCTCTAAATCAACCCCTAAATCAACCTCTAAATCGGCCCCCAAATCGGCTCCTAAATCAACCTCTAAATCGGCCCCCAAATAGGCTCCTAAATCGGCCCTAAATCAACCCCTAGATCAGCCCCTAAACCAGGCCCTAAATCAGCCTCTAAATCAGGCCCTAAATCATCCCCTAAATGAACGCCCAAATCAGGCCCTAAATCTGCCTCTAAATCAGCCCTAAATCAGCCCCTAAATCATCCCCTAATTCAGCCCCTAAATCATCCCCTAAATCAGCCCCTAAATCATCCCCTAAATCAGGTCCCAAATCAGCTCCTAAACCATCCCCTAAACCATCCCCTAGATTGGGCCCTAAATGCCCCTCTCCCTGTCCGGCCGCCTGCCGCGAGCAGCGCACGGGGAGATGCGGGCTGCGAGCCACAGCCCCGCTCAGCAGCGCCCCGCGGAGCCGGGATTCAAGGACCCGACCCCAAAAAACCACATTCGGGACGTCACAGACAACAAACGGGACCCTGCCCTCCTTGCCAGGGCGGCAAGAGAGCACTGGGATCATCTGCCCATGGCACCGGGGTTGGAATGGGATGAGTTTTAGGGTCCCTTCCGTCCCAAAGCTTCCTGCGATCCTGCATTTATAGACCCCTCCGCGAGTGTGATTGTGAAATTCCGTATTATGCCGATTAAATCCTATTATTCTCAAGGTTTGGGTTGCGCGTTCCCCGCTCCTGGCAGCAGGAATTTCCCGCTGATTTCCTTGTCCTCCAGCTGGCAGCAGACGGAGAATTCCTGGAGAGCAACGCTGGATGATGGGCAGGGCCGGGAGCAGCGCCGGGGTTGTGCGGCCACTCCAAATATTTGGGATTTTACTCCTTTCCCTTCTAAAACCACGTTGCTCTCACCCCCGCCGCAGCCCCGCATCCCCCTTCCCTGGCACCCGGGGCTGGGAGCTCTTTCCCAGCCATTTCGGCCTGGAAGGAAGGCAGGAGAAGGAGGAAAAAAATTGGGAAATGTTTCCCTATAGAGCCATTCCCTATGGAAAAAGCTGCTCCGTGTCCTGGGATCGCTTTCAGCCGAACCACAGGCTGAAATTACAGCGTTCAGATGGTTCGGGGAAGCGATGGAAAAACAAACCTCGGTTTCTCTGTGGCTCTGCTTCCCCCGGGGCAGCTACGGGTGAAAAAAAGAAAAACCCTTTTTGTTTGAAAAACCCCGTGTTTAAAACCGGCGGCGGGCAGAAAACGCTGCTGGGGTGTGGGTGTGGGCGCTCAGCTCCCACTCCCACCAAAACCCCCGGGGGAGGACCCCACTTTATCCCTCGGGAACGGTTTCCCAGGGCCAGGTGCGTGCCTCCGAATTTTCCCAGGAAATTCCTGCCGAGGCAGCGGCTGCTCAGCGTCCTTACCCCAGAGGGAGCACCTGAGCGGGGCGTGGGTTTTCCTTGTGCTGGGCACGGGGAATTGGCACATTTGGGGTGGATTTCCCCCCCCCACCCCAGCCCGCTCCCAGCGGCGCTGGGCCCCACCCCAGTGCCCGCTGCTTGCCTTTCCCACTCGGATGCGAACGGGATAACGCTCCCAGGGCTTTGAAGATGAAGGAGAAGCCTGGACAAACAGGACCGGATAAACACAGCGCCTCATCTCCGAGCAGCACCGCGCCCGGAGCGCTCCCAATTATTTTTCCCAGCGTCTCCACGCGCCGGAGGAAGCCCAGGTCACCGCTGAGCTCTCCTTCCCCCCTTCCCAAAGCCGGTCCAGCCCGTTTGATCCGGCCCCGCGGGACGCGGCTGGGAGCACACACGGGTTAATTGAGCGGCATTAACCCGAGTCGAGCTCTAACCCGCTGGGTAAACATTTCCCCATTGTGCCCGGGGATGGCCGTGCTGGGAAGCCATTAATAACCTGGAAGTACATCCCATTCATCTTTGTTTATTAGCTGCTTTGGCAGACTCCGGGAGCATCCCCCTGCTCCTGGAGCGTTCCCGCTCTGCCGCCGGCCCAGCTCCAGCCCCTGGAAAGTCAACAATCTGATTTGGTCATTAATCTGCCGCTTCAAAAGGGCAGGCGGGAGGTGCGGGAGGAAGATCTCACATCTGCTCTTCCACTTGCTGCTTGCTCCAGAGAAAAGCCTGGTCTAGGATCCTCCTGCACCGCCTGACCCCGCCAGCATCCCCAAAAGCCCTTCGGGAACCCATTTCACCCCTCGTTTGCGCTTCCAGGCAAAGGGGCTTGACCCCTGAGGAGCAGGACCTGGAGATGTTCCACACAACCCCTCAGAGCACCTCTAGGAACTCCATTACGTGACCAAATCCCACCCCTAGTAGGTCCTTCCAAGGACACATCCAGCCCGTTTTTGAGCTACAGACGATGAACCTCGCTCCAAATTCCAGGATCTTGGTGGCTCCAGAGCCCACCACTGAATCTGTGGCTTCAGAGGAAGCCCCAGCTCACTGCAGACGTGCCAGGAGCAAGGCAGCACCTCAGAGGTGAAGGTCCGTCAGCACAAAGGCATCTGCTCCTCCAGCTTAGTGTGGAGTCATTCCTACATCCCTTATCCAGCCTTTTGAACAGTTCAGGGTTAGAAAATCCTCTGGGCTTGCTGGAGGAAGAGATCAGGATTAGAAAATCCTCTGGGCTTGCTGGAGGAACAGATCAGGATTAGAAAATCCTCTGGGCTTGCTGGAGGAACAGATCAGGATTAGAAAATCCTCTGGACTTGCTGGAGGAAGAGATCAGGATTAGAAAATCCTTTGGACTTGCTGGAGGAACAGATCAGGATTAGAAAATCCTCTGGGCTTGCTGGAGGAACAGATCAGGATTAGAAAAGCCACTGGACTTGCTGGAGGAACAGATCAGGATTAGAAAATCCTCTGGGCTTGCTGGAGGAACAATTTGGCACGTTGGAAGTGCTTAACCCCCTTCTTATTGTGGGAGGGAGGACTGCAAACCCTGTTAAAACAACCTATTCTTCACTAATGGCATTTTTTCCCTGCTGCCGCACATCCAGGCCAGGAGTTCCTGCCAGGAGGGAAGCAGGAGAAGCCCAGGAGTGGCGACTTCCTTGTGGTCAAAGGCCCCTTGGAGCCACGGCGGCCAAAGCGAGCCCAGCTCTGCTTTTCCTGGGCAGGCTTTGCTCCCCGCGCTCCAAACGTTTGCTTTCCGAGCGGTTTCTTCAAGCCACGGACGGTAAAGCTTCGCCCTCCACGTCCAGAACCCTTCGCGTGCCCTGGGAAAGTCACCAGCTGCTCTTCCGCGGGAAAACCTCCACGAAAGTGAAAGTTCTGTTAAACTTTGTTACGATTTCGTGACATTTCCTGGTTTCACCAGGATATTATTTTGCGTTACCTCTGTGGGTAAAAAGGAAGATGCCAACCTCTCTTCTAGATCACCTACAAGGACACTTGCTTTCATCTGTCGTTTTAAAGAGAGGGTTTATGGTTTATTTTATTTTGTTTTAATTTTATTTCATTTCATTTTATTTCTTTTCTTTTCTTTTCTTTTCTCTTCTTTTCTTTTCTCTTCTTTTCTTTTCTCTTCTTTTCTTTTCTCTTCTTTTCTTTTCTCTTCTTTTCTTTTCTCTTCTTTTCTTTTCTCTTCTTTTCTTTTCTCTTCTTTTCTTTTCTCTTCTTTTCTTTTCTCTTCTTTTCTTTTCTCTTCTTTTCTTTTCTCTTCTTTTCTTTTCTCTTCTTTTCTTTTCTCTTCTTTTCTTTTCTCTTCTTTTCTTTTCTCTTCTTTTCTTTTCTCTTCTTTTCTTTTCTTTTCTTTTCCTTTATTTCATTTCATTTCATTTCATTGTAATGCTCCCCAGCCCTCCGGGGAGGGAGGCTGGGTGGGTGGGATGAGATCTCTCCTCGTCCCTCTCCTCCTGCTCCTGCTTTTGCCCTGGCTGCTCTGCTGATATTGGAGATGAGGTCCCAACCCCTCCGGGCAAGGAGGAGCCTCGGTGTGCATCTCCCACATCCTAAAAGGAGGCTTTCATCACGGGGACATTGCATAAGGGAGAGCGAAGATAGGAGCTTTTATTTCGCTTTCTCTAGGGCAAAGCCCAGCAGCAATTTCAAGACCTCCCGAGCCCTCCGGGTGATGAAACCGCCTGAAAAGGCGCCTTAATTTCCCCGGACTTGGCAAAATTTTCTAATGACTTACAAGAATCTCCATCTGTTCCTCTCCACATGCCCCGACCTGGGCCTGGCTGCCTGGCTGAGGAAGACCCAGCTCCTCAGACATCCCTGGCAGTGCCCAAGGCCAGGCTGGACACTGGGGCTTGGAGCAGCCTGGGACGGTGGAAGGTGTCCCTGCCCACGGCAGGGGGTGGAATGGGATGGGATTTAAGGTCCCTTCCAACCCAAACCGGTCTGGGATCCTGTGAGCATCTCATTTTGTATATAAATACGAATAAATATATAGAAATTTATTCATAATATGTCCCAGTCTCTGTGTGATTTCTGATGCCACTTTGTACTACCTGAAGTTGTTTTATGGGGCAGTGCTTGCCCACAGCGCTGTTGCTCACGCTGCGTGCCCGAGGAGAAATTAAAACAGTGTTTTAATTAAAAATGATCTCATTTGATCGCGTAAACGCACCGTGTGTGCGCACTGATGTTTCAGGCCCGCCCAGCTCTGGCCTTGGTGAGTCCTGCAGGACAAGCCCCGTCCGTGGCTTTGGAGGGCATTTTTGGGAAAAACCAAGGAATATCCCCTCCATCGTGGTCGGTATTTTAGTCCAGCACTAAATATTCTTAAAAACGATGGCTGCGTTTGTAATCACAAGCCTCGGGACGATTTTCCTCCTTTTATTATAAACTCCGGCGGGGAAAAAAAAAAAATCAGCTCGCTGGGTGTCATCTCCATCATGTCAGGGGAAACATTCCCTCTCCCGGAGGGTTTTTTGGGCAATGCCCGCGGGCAGGCACACGGGAGGGTTTAACCATTAAGCTGAGCTCAAGGCGGAGCGGGCTCGGTGCCTAAGGTGAGGGCACGAAGAAAGGAACGCGGGCGCTTTGATGTGCGCCGGGCGTTAATTTGGGAGATCTGGGAGCTGTTAGGAAGCCGGGGCAGCACAGCCCGCGGCTTTCTCGGGGCCAGGATCACCCGGGCAGGGTTATCTCGCACCCAGGGCCGCGTTAGGCGCGACACCTCCTTTATCTGCGCGGGGAGCGCTGACACCGAGCCCCCGGGCCACTTCAAAGTGCGGGGCTGAAGCCTTGCGCCGAGGGCAAGCAGCCTCTGCCGGGACAAACAGGGCGCTGCGACATGAAAGTGCCACCCGAGCCGGCCGCGGCGTAATGGGGACACCGGTTTTAATGGGGACTTTCATCTCGGCGCTCCTGAAAGCAAAGGGGCGTAAAGGGAGAAAAAAAAAAAAAAAAAAAAGAAAAAGGAGGGAAGAGCGGATTTGGAGCCGGGAGGAGTCACCTGCTGCTCGGGCAAACACCGGGGAGGGGCCCGTGGGGGTGTGCTGGGGGAAAAAATACGGTGTTTGTTTCCAAAGGGTGGCAGGAGTGGAGGCACGAGGAGGAAAGCGAAGGAAAAGAAAAATAGGAGAAGAAGAGGCAATTTCCCCAGTATCTGTTTTTCCAAATCCCAGTTTCTCCAACAGATGCTGTTCCCTCTCCTACACGCCTCACCCCTTCTACCCCTGAAGACCTCCGTGGTTGCATCCACCAGTACTAAACCTCGAAAATGCCACCGACCCTAAAAACTGCGCGGCAGCGTTCAAAGATGTCACTTTTAAAGAAAGGCCCCGTTTAAGAGGTTGTGGGGTGACGGAAAACGCTGGTCCCTGAGGGCAGGATTAATACCGGAACCCGTGAGCTTCTCACCTCGTGGTTCGTCTCCCTGGCGTGATTTTAAACAACAGACCTTTAATTAAAGAAAAAAAGATGACTTGAAAATCCTTTAAAAATCAGCGTAACCCACATTTCACCTTTCCTGTGTTGAGGGCAAGAGTAAGAACCAACAGAATCGCTGCTGGTTGCACGTTTTCAGTCAAAACAATACCCAAATAATACACACTGAGGGAGAAATCCCTCAGTAGCTATTTTTAAGAAGTCACCACCAAAGGCCTGACATCGACATTTAATTGCTTGTGGAGACACCCAGCCAGGCACAACATTTCTTGCAGCCCAAACATTTCTCCGGCTAAACCCCGATTATTTTTGTTTTCCTTCGGTGCCAATCACTTGATCTCCATCCCGCGCCACAGGGTTGCGACAGGCTGGGGGTGGGAGAAGCAGCGCCGGGAATGCGGCGCTTCCCAAGGGTGCCAGATAAGGCAGGGGGGTGCTGGCGGCTCCCGAGGCCACTTCAGTGCCACGCTGGGTGGGAAGGAGCACCTCTGCCCTCTCCTGGGGCAGCACAGCCCGACGGGGCCTCCACAAGGGTTAAAAACCCCCCAGACATTTCAAGCACCCCTTGGGATGGTTTGAGGAGCAGAGAAGCTACAAAGGTGTGGAAATGAGATGGTGCAGCTCCAGACCTGGGCACTGAACCTCACCGGGGCTTGGGACTCGCTGCCTTTATCAGGGCGAGTTCCACGAAGGGAATTTGGGGCGATTTGGAAGCCCCTCTAAACCAGCACGTTCATCCCTTTGGATCATCCTTCCCTTTGGCTCATCCCTCCCTCTGGCTCATCCTCATCTTGCTCTCGCTTGTGGTCCAGGCTCCCTCCTTTCATTTTTCTGGCTGCCTCTAATTTGTGGCCATCCAGTAACCGCTGCTCGAGGCCTGCTGGGCTCAGCCCCCTCGACAGAAGCTGTTCCCTGCAACCACAACCATCCCAGGAAAATTGGGATGGGGATGGAATATTTACCCTTTGATTGTTTAACAACATCTGAGAATTCGAGCAATTCCCCTAAGACCCCGAGGAATGCGGAGCCAGAGGAGGAAGAGCCGTGCCAGAACCGAAACTCTTTTTCATTTCTTTTGGGCTGGGGCAAGGGGAGCCAGGGAAAAGCTGGGATAACGAAGCCCACGGTGGTTTTAATTAGCTGCGAGCCTGGAATGTGAGGGCTGATTGTATTTGTTTAATGATGAATAAATAAGGAATGGTGTGGGTGGCTGGGTGCAGGAGATGATCCAGGAGCCTCTAATGCACGGGGAATATAAGGAATGTCGCTGCAGCGTGCTCACATCCCTGCCGGGCTCTTCCCAAGGGATATCTCTCTGTGGAAACTTGGGACTGGCCCCCTGGGCTTGTTCCCGGTGTGCCAGGGAAGGAGATTTCTTGGAAGACAGCACTGGCTGTGGCTGTGCCTGCAGGGGGTCACACCTGGAGCAGGATCAGGTGCTTTGCCTGGAGAGATGCTGCACGAAGCTCCGGGACAGGAGCAGGGAAGGGGATAAACACGGCACAAGCAGCCCTCAGGGAAAGAAATTGGTCCTGGGAACACCCTCCTTCCATGTCCCATCTGCGCCCTGCTGGTCAGCCCGAGGCTCTTAGCTCAAAGGACCATAAATCATGGAGTTTTGGTGGTGTTTTGATGCCAAATCAGGTGAGCACGAAGGGTCCTGCCCATCTCTCGCTGTCGCTGCAGGGGAGGGCAAAGCCCGAGCAACCAAGAGGCAAAGGAGGGGAACCTCTGGGGTCAATCCAGATCTGTTTCCAGATATCTGGGGTGTGATCAGCAACAATCAAACCTCTGCACTGTCCCAGGGGACCATTCCCTCCCTCCCGTGTGGAGCACAGATTGGTTGTGTCCCTTGCCCCCAGAACCACCATGGAGAGCGGATAATGGCTCGGTTTAAGGACGTGTTAGAGCTGGGATTCTGCCCTTGGGGCGTTCCTGGGGTCTGCTGGAGGTGGTGGCAGCTTTCTGTGAGATTGTACTGCAGCTAACGGGCGGTCGGTCAGCGGGGGAACCCGCCCAGGGCGGAATCCTACACCTGGAATTTCAGCAGGAGGGGCACGAGGTGCCTTGCTGGTCATGCTGCCCTCTCTGCCCCACTGCTCTGGCCTTGAAACATCCCAAACCCCTTGGACACTTCAGTGGGGAGGCAGGGTTTGCATGACTTGATTGGGAGCCACCTCCAAAGCATTCCTGGCACAGCTCCGATGCAAAGAGCTGCGATGGAGAGGCATGAAAATACACTGGAAAACGTGGTATGTGGGAATGGAGGTGCAGAAGCACTTCGAACTGGAATAAAATTTGCTGGAACATGTCCAGAGAAGGGAACGGGGCTGGGGAAGGGGCTGGAGCCCCAGGAGCGGCTGAGGGAGCTGGGAAAGGGGCTCAGCCTGGAGAAAAGGAGGCTCAGGAGGGCCCTTGTGGCTCTCCCTGACAGGAGCTGCAGTAAGGCAGGGATCAGTCTCTTCCCGCAGGGAACAAACTGAGAGGAAACAGCCTCAGGCTGTGCCGGGGAGGTTCAGACTGGGTATTAGGGAAAAGTTCCTCACCAAAAGGAACTGGAACGGGCTGGAAGCACTGGAATGGGCTGCTCATGGCAGCGTTGGTGTCACCATCCCTGGAAGTGTTCAAAAGGGGTGTGGCTGTGGCACCTGGGGACGCGGTTCAGTGGTGCTGAGTGAGCAGCTGGGCTCGATGATCTCAAGGGCCTTTTCCAACCCTAATGACTTTGTGCTTCTGTGAAAATGCTTTTCACTCACAAATGCACACCAGGATTAGGGCAGGTTTCTAAAGCTTGGTTACTCACGTGAGGTTCTTTTACCCTCCACAGGACACTGCTACCGTTTGCATAAAATAGCCCCAAAACCTTGACCTCCCTCTTTTTATTCTAGTTCGTTTTATCCCCAAACCCGCAGCGCATCCACGCGGAGCAGCCGCAGCTGCTGTGACCAGGAACGGTCCACGCTGGTAGGTGGATGAACTGGATGAGATTTAAGGTCCCGTCCCACCCCAGGCCATCCTGGGATTCTGGGATTAACTCCTTACTGCCCAGGCTCCTACAAATGTCTCCATGGATCCCATCACTCAGCCTGCAGCCTTGGAGATCCTTCAGGAGTTTTCATGGCTGCCACGGGAATGGACATTTACACAGGATGGGTCTGGCAGGTCCCAGGCACCTACCAGAGCCACGCCAGGGTTTTTCCAGATCTTTTTGGTGGACATAAGCTCACATCCCTCCTGCATCCACTCATCCCACACCGGTGCTGTGATGGTGGTGAGACGTGGTGGTCCCCAAAGAGATGCCACCACAGTCGTGACCAAGGGGCCAAAGCCCAAACGTGCAGCGTGCTGGCCACTCCTGGTGATGCCTTGAGGTGGCCACCTGAAAACAGAGACTAGGCAGGAAAAAGGGAATAAAGGCAGGTATTTATTTGCAGGGCCTTCAAAGGTGCACCCTGGGCAGTGCAAAGCCTCCGAGGGGCTCCACCCAAGAGGGATCCTGGGTCACGGGTTCTTCACACTTTTATAAGTTTGGTCCATGTGCATATCAGGGTCAATTCTCCAATTGTGACCTCAGTTAATGATGTAATTACCCCAAGTTTGCCCCTCCTCTAGGCTTTAGTTTACACATTTTGGGGCCTGGTGTCCCTGAGGTGCAAACCCGGAGAGGTTTGTTATGTCCGACCAGCACGAGAGAACAGCAGCTCACAGGGCACACGGAACTGCAGAGTTACACACCGGGCAGGGCAGGATTCGGGAAACAGAAAAGGTAAAACCTAAGGCATCGCAGGAGCAGCCCCAGAATTTCACCCCCCGTCACCTCAGCTGCGCCAGCAGCAGAGCCAAAGATGTCCCAGACATCCCTCCCTCCTCATGGAGCAAATCCATCCCGGCCACCGAGGCGAGAGGGAGAGGGAGAGGGAGAGGGAGAAGGAGAGGGAGAGGGATAACCATGCTGGTGATCCCATGGGCTCCCTCCCTGTCTGAGCACGGCACTCCTGCCTTTAAATCAGGCTCCCAGCGAGCTCCCCGCCGGATGTTGCGAGGCAGAGCTCCTTAATGAGGCTGACGAGCATTTTTAATGTGGTAATTGCTGGCCCTGGCAGTGGCACAGACACCCAGACTACAAAAGGGTGGCTTCAATGCAAGGAGCTGCCACTGAGCCCCGCGTCACAAAGCCCCTCTGCCACGGGGACAAGGACACTGCGAAGAAACACTTCTGGGGAACTCTCTCTCCTTAAATAACACATCTGTAGAGCATCCAGATGTTGGGTTAGCGCTTAACGAGTGTGGGAGAAAACAAAGCTCGGAGGGCTGTGTTCGGTTTGGGTTGGGGGTTATTTTCTCTCCTTGATCTCATTTATGGAGTGCGTACAAACAGAGTGACTAAAAAGTGTACGGGGAATCCTCGGATGCTTCTTTGTGCCGAGGAGGACCGGTCTGAGGGGACAGCTGGGCCCTGTGGGGTGAAGGGGAGAGGTGGGAGGATGACCCCCGTCCCTGACACTTTGGGACAGTCACATCTTACCCAATTTATTTCCACGTTGGTTGCAAGAAGCACGAGGGGGAGGTGGAGAGAACAGCCCTCCAAACCTTGATAATGAGGTGCCAGAGGTCCTAAAAGGAGATCTGAAAGCTGAGTTTTACGACTTCAGCCGGGGGTTTCTAACCAGAACTTTGTGCTCACCTGGTCCTTCAGGGACACCTTTGGGACTGAGGTGTCCCAGAAGGTCAAAGACCAGTTGTGATTTGGGAGTCTGGACCCAGCTCTGCACACCCAGGGATTCACCACCAGGCCAAGCCAGGAGAGCTGCTGGACATCCAGGCGTGCGAGAGGGCAGGGATGATTCCCTAAGCCCCAGCACCTCCATCCAGAAGCATTTTGGAGAAGCCCATTATGATCCCTGGAAACTGCTCAGAGTGAGAGCAGCGTTGGGAAGACAGAGCTTGTGTTTTAATGAGATCTATGGAGAGGAAATCTGGGTCCTTCATCCAGACTTCCCCCTGGAATATCCCATTTTTTGTTCTCCTCACTTCCTCTGTTCCTGGGGCAGGGGGAGCCCTCAGCATCCCACACAGCTCTGCCGTGGGAGAAGCAGGAATAATTCCAGCTGGTGCTGCTGGAGGTCAGGTGGCCATCCTGCTCCTCTCCCAGCCATTTCCCTGCTTCCCAAGCCTCCCTTCCTGCTTTTACGGGATCCTCCAGTTGCCCCAAAGCATCTGCCAGGGTGAGCCGTGGTTATTTCCGTGTGGGGAGAGGAGAGAAAACAAACAGTGGATGGCGTTTGCAAATCCATTTTTGGGCATCCCCAGCCCCAGGAGCCTGCAGGAGTCTGGACGTTCCCAGCCAGCGGGAAGTCATTAAACCGCTTTTAAACCCCATTGCTGCTGGGATGTTTTGCAGGATTCTTGAAAACACTGGCAACCACAAAGCGAGATTAATGCGGCCCCACTGATACGGGAGCTGCTGCGCTCTTCCAGAGTGAATCACAGCCACAAAAACACGGCCCGCAGGCACCGGCGTCCTCCGGGGGCGACAGCACTGGGCGCTTCCAGAGGAAAAACTGGGATTCGAGGCTGCGCTGCTGCCTCAGCTGCCACATGCCCCAGTTTTGTCTCCGTGGGAAGCTGCCCTGCCTAAAACCTACCGCGTAAAACATACTTTGCAGATAAGAGTGGAAAGCAAGTTGAGCGCTTGGCTAAATTTGGTGGTTTTGGGATAGTTTTGAGGGACAGGATCATCCCAGTCCCTGCCCTGGGGGCTCCTGGAATGTTTGCCACCCATTTCTGGATGCAATACAGACCCTGAGCCTAAGTCCCAGTATCTGGGGGGGGATTTCAGAGCCCAGCCAAGGTGCCTGGAGGATTTAGATCACCCTAGATAATACAGGAGGGTCAGGATTTTCCAGATCAGCGTTTGGGGTTCAGCTTTAGGCACCAAGACTCACTTTTGAGCTGGTTTTAACTTTCTGAATGCTCTTTGCAGCTGGTGCTACACCCCATAGCTTCCCAGGGGTGGAGGCACCACGGGACACGTCAGCTCATCCACACCAGTTTGGATGAAAAAAACAAACTTGAGCAAGGATTTGAAAGCCTTTGTCTGGTTTTGCAAAGCTGCATTTGGGGGGAAGAAACCACAGTTCCCATCTCTTCCCAGGAAGCCATCCTATCCTACAGCCCAGGAAATGATGGCTGAGCCTTCTCCATGCTGGGCTTGGCTCATTCCAGCCTGGCCTTCGGGATGCTGCCAGGTGCCCCTGGTCCCTGCAAGGCTGTGCTGGATCGATGGCTTTGGGATTTGGGGTTTTCCCCTCTTGCTTCTCTCAGCTGTTTTTCCCTCCTTGCCCCAGAACATCCAGTTAGAAGTTGTGGCTTGGTGTCCGGACGTTGGGGAATGTGTAGGGATGGAGCAGAGGTTGAATTCTTGGTTTTGGCTTTGGGTTTGGGTTTGGATGTGGGTGGCCGTTCTCGGGGCGGGGGTGGATTCACGTGAGTCAGAGCTCTGCCTCTCCCTCCACAGGGGCAGCATCCAGCACCACCCACTGAGCCACAGCTACCCCAAATCCCATCCTCTGGAGTCTCATTCCTCATCTTCCCGGCTATCCCTGCCACGTCTCTGGGTCTGAAGGCGCCATTCCCACCCTACACCGGTCACTCCCAGCCCCCTCACCCCGTGCCTCTCTTTACCTCACCCTGAAGCTGTGCACCTTCGCAAAGTTTAACCTGTGCCCTTTTTTGTGTATAAGATCCATTTCCTGGCTTCAGTTTCACCTTTTCCCATGACTAATTCCTGAATTTTCCAGCTCTCAATCATACTGCATTAGAATCATAGAACCATGGCATGCTTTGGGTGGGAAGGGACCTAAAAGCTCATCCAGGGACACCTCCCACTGTCCCAGGCTGCTCCAAGCCCCAGTGTCCAGCCTGGCCTTGGGCACTGCCAGGGATCCAGGGGCAGCCACAGCTGCTCTGGGCACCCTGTGCCAGGGCCCTTGATTTGCCATCCGGCCGGCTGGATCTCCTCCAAGTCCGGTTGTTTGCTCTCCTCGAGTCCTCATCCTCCAAAGAAACCCAAGGCAGGAAGGTTATTTCCGAGCCTGCCCTAAATGTCAGAGGGATTTAAGGAAACTCCTCGTGCAAAGCCCTTCTGGAAAACCCCCCTGGCACGTGGGCTTTAAAAAATAATACCAAGAGTTTGTTTCTGGGGACACTCCCCGTGCGACATCCACGACATCAGATTCAGCAGATAGGCTCCATATCCCTCTTTTTTTTCCCCCCCTTATCTTGTAGGAAGCTATCATATCCTCGCTGCAAAAGCTGCCCTGGAGTCTGGCGGAGCGGGACGAGGAGCCGTCGCTTCCAAATCAATTCATGGTGGTCCCGAGCTCTGTTTTTGTTCTGGCACATTAAACAGAATGAAGACATATGTCTGAATTTAAGACATCCTTTGGCTTCCCTGTGCACACGAGCCAGCCGAGAAATTCGAACTATTTCAAAGCGCTACGAAAAAGAATTGTAGGCACATCCTTTTGTTTAGGCATCTATTTTTAATTATCCTGCCTTTTAATATTCCTCTCCATTTGAGGATAATCAGGGAAAATAGATCCTGCTGGGCATTGTCATGCTTAATAAAAGTAAGGCTGAACATCTGCAAATTTGGCGACAGCGTGGCGCATCTGATGCACCAGCGGCCGAGCCGCATTCCCGGGTAATTATAACCCCACGTGCAGCTGGAAGGGTGGAATTCCCTGTTTACATCCATTCTAGCACTTCTCCCAAACTCCCCTGGCTTGGGGTGCTAAAAGTTTGGGAATGGGGGTGTTGTTTCCCCCCCCCCGAGTCCCTGAAAGATGGAAGGGCGGGAGGATGGAGCGGTGTCTGCCCGTCGGTGAGGGATTGGGATCCAGGGAGGAACTCGTGCGAGGCAGGGCTGGCGTTCCCAAAATTAGCGCCGTTGGAATTAAATCAGTGAAAGTGAGAGCAGGCTGCAGGCTTTCCCTCCTCCTATTTCTTATTTCATTTTTCTTGGCAGAGCAAGCCCCACATCCTGCAGCGGCTGCCGCGCAGGCTTAGCTGCGTGCTGCAAAATTTCCCCGCTGCTCCCAGGGAAAACACGGCTTTTTCCCCAGGGAAAACACGGCTTTGCCCCCAGGGAAAACACGGCTTTGCCCCCAGGGAAAACACGGACTCCTCCCACCTCTCCCTTGGCAGGATGCAGAGCCAGAGGCAATGTTTTCTCCATCCCCCAAATCTGGGCCATCCTGCCCCTGCCGGGGCTGGGAGCTGGGTGGGAATTCTGGGCAATGACCGACGGGCGTGGGCTCGTGTGGGAGGAAAACTGGGAATGTCTGTCCGTGGGGCAGCTGTTTGCCTCCTGCTCCACTTCCCACATCAGGTTCTGTCCTTCCAGGCCTGGGGAAGAGGGGAAGCAAGAGGCGGGAAAAATGACCAAGGGAAGGGAAGAATGCACGTGGATGTGTTCCCAGCCCCGCTAAACGTGCGAAGCTCAAACCTCAGCAGATCCAAACCTCCCTCTGCAGCACACCTCGCCTTCTCACCAGAATTCCCCACTCCAGAGCTTCTCCCAGAGGCAGAATTCAATTTATGCCTCGTGGGAGGCAGGGGATGGAGGATGTGACACACCGCTGGAATCTGGTTTGGGGGACAGGGGTGGCCTCCTGCCCTAAATCAGTAATGACAGGAAGAGCTCATTTTTATACCGTGTCAGAATTCCATCTCCAGAAAGATCTTAACTTTTCTTTGGGACCAAACTGTTTACGTGCCAAAAAAACATCCCAAGCTGTAAGGAGAAAATGCAGGGGGTGAAGAAATAAAATTATCATGCCCACCCAGCAAATGGAGCTTCACTGGTCCAGGTCCTCCAGCTGGCAGCAAAATGTTATAAGCTGCTAAATTATTTCCTGGGAGGCTGAGAGTGGAATCTCTGCTAGGAGAGTTCAGTCCCAAAGTTTTGGGGGTATTTGAAGCATTTTTGAAGCCTTTCAGGACCTGGAGGAGGCCTAGAAGAGAGATGGAGAGGGACTTTTTATAAGGGATATAGTGCCAGGACAAGAGGGAATGAGTTCCCACTCCCAGAGGGCAGGGATGGATGGGATATTGGGAAGGAATTGTTCCCTGGGAGGGTGGGCAGGCCCTGGCACAGGGTGCCCAGAGCAGCTGTGGCTGCCCCTGGATCCCTGGCAGTGCCCAAGGCCAGGCTGGACACTGGGGCTTGGAGCAGCCTGGGACAGTGGGAGGTGTCCCTGCCATGGCAGGGGTGGCGCTGGATGGGCTTTGAGGTCCCTCCCAACCCAAACCATGCCTTGACTCCGTGGTTCTGTGCTCTGATGCTTGAACTCTTTGGAGCAAAACCCCCAAATCCAAACATCCCCACCTTCCAGCGACTTTTTAAAGAGAATTAAATTCTCCCATGAGCTTCACCTGTGGTCTGGGAGCTGCCTCCTCTCTGAGCCCTGAGCTCACTGCTCCCTGAGGCTCCAGGAAGCCGCCCTAGCCAGGAGGAGCTGCCGAGGGTGAGAGGCTCCGTTAGAGCATCCCTGGAAGGAGAGGCAGCGCCATCCCTCTCACATGTGCTCGGCAGCTGCCCGGCTGCGCGTTTGAAGGACGCCACAAACGCAGCTCCAGATGCTGGGGCTTCCAGAGAGCCCCACGGTGGACGCCACTCCGGCTTGTCCCGGCTGCTGCGCCAGAAAGGAAAAGGGTAATAAAGGAGCAGCTCCTGGGGCTGCAGGCTGCGGGTTCAGAGCAGCCCAGAGCAAAGAGGGAAGGGAGGCTGGAGGTGCAGCCACGGTTGGTGCATCTTCCAGCGAGATGTGGGACCTTCGGCTGCTCTGAGCTCCTCGATCCGCGGGTCCGTGGGGCAAGGCTGAGGCGCGGTGGGGATATGCAGCTTCCAGGGCCTGTCTGGTGCTCCGGGCTCCCAGCCCACGCGCTGATGACGGCAGCAAGCCCCGGCAGGGACACCTCCCACTGTCCCAGGCTGCTCCAAGCCCCAGTGTCCAGCCTGGCCTTGGGCACTGCCAGGGATCCAGGGGCAGCCACAGCTTCTCTGGGCATCCACCTCAAAGCCCCCCAGCCCATTTCCAGAAAGATCCAGAAGAATGGACTGCACGTGCTCACCCTTTACAGGAAGAGCAGGAAACCCAGTGCCAGGGTGGGGAAAACACCTGTAAGAAGGTACCCCCAAAGCCAGGGTGGCACCCCCAGGACCCTGAACACCTGGATCGATGCCGGATCCAGGACTGGTGATCTCCTTTCCTCTCCAAGCTGGTATCTGCTTTTTGCCTTTCCCTCTTTTCTTTTACTCTTTTATCCTAATTACTATTATTATTAGAAAATGCAGGGAAAATTTACACCAGTTTCCATGCCGAGCGGGCAGTCTGTCAATAAAGCCTTGGGACCTCTCTTTCCGCACCCTCTTGGCTCTTGCTGTGCTTTTCCAGCCACGGGCATCCACAAATCTTCCCTGTGGGAGTGGGACCCCACAGCCACTGGAGAAGCTGTAGGCTAACAGCTTCCCTTGTGTGTCCTGCTCTCCTTCACCACCTTTGGGAGGAGGGAAGAGCAAATCCGGGAGATGGAAATCTGGGGAAATTTGGGGCTCGTAGGAGAGTTCATGAGAGAGGAGGCAACAGCGATTTGCAAGGCAAGAATTCTCCTGGGCATCCTATAAAGCACACCAACGAGGAAAAGGAGAGAGAGAACATTCCACTTCTCCTGGAAAGCTGGACCAACGTCGTTCTTCAAGGCACACCAGGACAGACCTCTGGGAAAACAGGAAATGAGTTACGTGGACCAAACCCAACCCAATCCCATCGCTGGGAACACGGCTCCAGCTTGGATTGTGCATGGAACTGGAAATACACGGCTGTATTTTCCAGCAGGGAGTTTCAAACTAATTAAAACCACATCGACTTCGTTACGCTGGAGCTGGGTGGCAGAGGAAAATCTGGATGGAAACACTGCTGAGGGTTTGCAGGAGACGCTGCTGTCCCTGCTCGGTGGGATTTTGTTGGAGGGCCTACAGGGGAAAGGAAGCAAAGCAGTGAGCAGGCTGCAAAATCGTGGAACGATTGAAACGACTCGTTTATTGAGGAAAAAGAGGTGGAAAGAAGAGTTGAAAGCAACAGGTTGTTTCTGGCTCTTCAAGAAAAGGTGCCACTTGTGCAATAAGCACAATTTGTCCTGGAAATAACAATTATGATAAAAAAATAACTCCTTTTTAATTAGTCTTAGGCCATGGGAAGAAGTTGTACAGCATCACAACCTCATGCTTTTAATTATCTCCTGCCTACACCATCTCCAAGCTCTGGCGAGAAATTAGGAAAGGCAGGAATTTTGTGTGATTGGATTTTATTTTGCTTGTTTGCCTTTTATTCCACCCCCCCAGCACATGGAACAGAACCCTGCAACACCACTCTCATATGTCAGAAAGAGGTCTGGATGCAACCAGATGTGCTGCAGGAAGGGATTTCTGTCCTCCTTCTTCTCCCCTGGGATTGAGAATTGGGATTGTTCAGCCTGGAGAGGAGAAGTTTTGGGGTGACCTCATTGCAGCCTTCCAGTGCCTGAAGGAGCTACAGGAAACAAGGAGAGAGACAATTGACAAGGGATGGAGGGACAGGACACAGGGAATGGCTTCCCACTGCCAGAGGGCAGGGATGGATGGGATATTGGGAAGGAATTGTTCCCTGGGAGGGTGGGCAGGCCCTGGCACAGGGTGCCCAGAGCAGCTGTGGCTGCCCCTGGATCCCTGGCAGTGCCCAAGGCCAGGCTGGACACTGGGGCTTGGAGCAGCCTGGGACAGTGGGAGGTGTCCCTGCCCATGGCAGGGGGTGGAGTAAAATGGGCTTTAAGGTCCCTTCCAAAACCAAACCATTCCGTGATTCCATGATAATCCTGACTGCCAAGTATCCCCCTCCCATTCCCCATTACCAGCAGCTCCTGGCTCCTCTGCAGAGCCAGCACTGAAATCCCATGGAATGTGAGCTCAGGTGAGGTGCTGGGGAGGCTTGGGTGAGAGCACAGCTGCTAAAGCAGGAAATTAATTAATTAATTAACTAAAATAATTAAATTACTTTGGGAGCCGTGGTGATGCCACATCTCCCCGTGTGCCCCTCTCAGTGTGGTGTGGCTGCTCCCCAACAAGATCCCGAGGAGAAGTTTTCCTTCCCTTCCCAGCAGTCGCTCCAAGGTCTGCTCCTGATTATCCCCTGAAGGAAGGGCACAGGTTCCCGCAGCAGCTCGGGCTGCTGTCCCTGGTCAGCTCGGCAGGACGAATCGGCCGGGAGAGGAGAACGAGCTGTGGGGTAATTACTTTCTGCTCCCATCCCCGGGCTGGGGTTTGGCAGGCAGGACGACGCGAGGGAAGGGAGACGCTCCCCGGAGAGGATGCGCGTCCCCAGGGATCAGGGATGATGAATGGCTTGCAGAGCCGGCTGGGAAAACAGCGGCGCCTCGGGAAAGCTGTGAATCGTCCCCCCCGTCTCACTCCGCTTCCACTGGAGCGGCTTCCCCTCTGGAAAAACGCGGCAATTCCTTTGATTGCTGCAAGGGAATGTGTCAGTGCTGGCGGCTCCCGGGACAGGCTGGAGGTGGGGATATGCCCCCCACCCCGCCGGGGTGGCTGCTCCCGGCGGTGGGGCAGCGTGGGATCACCTCCACTCTCCAATTCCAGTGAAAAAATGTCTTGATCCTCAGTCCAGTTCTGCTGCCTCCCAGATCCTGAAATCGCTGGTCTTTTTCTGAGCAGAAAAAAAAAAAAGCCAGGCTGGACAAGGCTTGGGACAGTGGAAGGTGTCCCTGCCCATGGCAGGGGTGGCACTGGATGGGCTTTGAGGTCCCTTCCACCCCAAATCATTCTGGCATTCTGGGATTCTGTCATATTTACCTTGAGTATAGGTTGATCCTGACTATGACTGATGCCAGTGCTGTGACCAGGGACAGGTTTCAGAGTCACTCCAGTTGTCTCCAGGGCTTGTGGTGGAGAAATCCCTGAAGGAAAACCCCTAAGGGTAACTGAGCCAGCCCTGACTGTACCGGGGGAACCTGATGTGCTTTGGATCTCCAGTGGAATCCCAGAATGGTTTGGGTGGGAAGGGACCTTAAATCTCATCTCATCCCACCCCTGCCATGGCAGGGACACCTCCCACTGTCCCAGGCTGCTCCAAGCCCCAGTGTCCAGCCTGGCCTTGGGCACTGCCAGGGATCCAGGGGCAGCCCCTATCAGTGGAAGCACTGAGTAAAAAAAACAATCCCTAATGGCTTATACATATTTCTTTTATCCATTTTTCTTTGTAGGATGCAACTTCCAGGTACCTGAGCTCCATATAATTCAGTTGGAATGTCGGGGGGACTAAACAGGATAGTGGATGCACGCCATGGCTACTTGGCTACTGAAATCAAAACACAAAAATCAATTCTGACAAACAAGAGGGAAGGAATGTAAGGAATAAACCCGGAGAGAGGATGGACTGATAAACATACCCTTGGGAAGGTGTGGGGGGAACTATGTAAACAGAGGCCAACAAGTAAAACTCCTGTTTGGGCTCTGCCAGAGGACTCCTGAGCTCCCCAGGGCTGCAAAACTTGTTTCTTTTGTGCAACCCCTTGGACAAAACCAATATGATCTGAAAGGGTGGTGAAATGCACTCCTCTGCCCTAAATTAGCAGGCTGTCTTGGGGTGACTTTATGCTGTTGTATCCCCTATCACTGCTCTATGCCCAGACATGATTCCTGAGCCTTTCTATGCCTTTAAAACTGGATGCAAGAGAGAGAGGAAAAAAAACTGAGCGAACTTTTCAAAACAGTTTGTGCTTCGAGGACACAGAGATTAGCTACTGCTGCTGTTGAGAAGCAGGGGAAGCAGCGCTTCTTGCCTTTCAGTCGGCTTTTCGGCTCTGTTTCTTGGGAGAGAGATGGAGAGTTGAGGGTTTTTATTCCTGGGACTTTGGTTTTTTCCCTT
>VXAZ01004107.1:0-46896 GCA_013399875.1 Gymnorhina tibicen | reverse complement strand
CCTCTCTTTCCACTGCCCTGAAAACAAAATGATCCTGAAAAAGTAAATGAGTAAGCTAGGGAAGTTGTCATTAGGGGGTGCATTCCTAATATAAATAGGTGTCCATTTATGAGTACAAAATTAATTAGAGTTTGCTCTGTTATCTGTATTTATTTTCAGGCAATTTCCTTTCATTTACAGAAATGTGCTTGTCTATACTCTGGGGTCAGGTGACTGTGAATTAAGTGAGATGCTTTTGTTCCCAGTGAAATGGCAAACATCCACTTGAAAAATTCACTTACAATCCAGGAAAACACTCTTTAGAGTGGTGACCTTTGTTAAAATGGGCAAATTTTTCCCCTACCACACACACTGCCTTACATTGCACATAGGCTGTGTGGAAATGTACCTGATTAATTTCAACATTTAACTGTCAAATTCTGGGTTTTCTAAGTACAGAAAATGTGTTTAAATCTAAAGTTCTTAGGCTTTTGAATCTCAGTCCTCTAAAAATTCACCTTATAATGTAAATGCTTTTTAAGTAAAACAAAAACCCAATAAAGTACCATAATTTTAACAAATTCAATTTAATCAGTCAAAAGAGTAGAAGGGGAAATGTGTTAATAGAAGAGGAAATATCTTAAATATCAAGTAGAATTTCAAAACAGAAGTAAGTACAACACTGTATTTCTCTTGTATTTTTTCTAGGTCATGTCTAAAAACCTTTCTCAGTGGCAGCTTTTGCTTGCAATATTTTGCTTTTCATCTTGTTCATTTCTATTGTGTCTCCCAAGAGAGACTAGAAGAAATACACAGTGGAGATGTATGAGGAACACACCTTCACATTTTCCATTGTCTGCTTTGTTTTGTTTGGGTCTTCCTGTGGGGTGGGCAGATTGAGGAGAAACTATGAGGCAGCAGTTACAGAAAACCCTAGGGAAAGTAAAGTTTCTGATGTGCAAGAGGCTGTGTGTCTTTCTCCCTTGAAAGACTAAGCTGTCATTTTCATTTAAAGTTTATTTTTCTTTACTTCCTGATTTGTAATTTCTAGTAAATGAAATACGGTTCTGCTTTGTTGACCTTTCTCATCGCCATGCTTCATTTTCTGACTCATGATACACAGCTGAATGTGAACAGTTAGACGTGTGGGTTTCATTACCTTATAATTTATAATAATTAATAAAAGGTTGAATTTTCTGTCTTCGAAAGAAAGTAAGTCAACTGGGAAGCAGCATTTGTGGCATGGGAAGAACACAGAAATCATTTATCCAGTGCTCATGTGTGCAAATGTGTTCGGTCATGTGTGAATACACAGATATACACACATGCATTTGTTAATAAATAATAATTGGAAAAAAAAGCTTTCATGGTCTTGTAGGGTTCATTCAATTTTTTTTGTTCCTTCTGTAAGAGTCAGAATGCATCTAGATTACAGATGATGGAGGTTAATTTATTCTTGGGCTAGCTTCCTGTTAAATTTCTAAAAATGTCTCCTACAGATGCATTTTGCGGACTAAACTTGAGTATTTGTAAATTATTCAGAAGATTTGGCTTCAAATAAAAATCAATAATTTTTCTCCTCAAGTTTAGTTTAATTTTAGAAAGGTAGCATGTATGCAATTTAAACTAATTTCCCCAGCTCCATTCTTATGTAATTCATACCCACCACCTAACTGCTGGAAGGAAATAAACCTTTTTTTTGTAGTATCTGCTATCTGAGAACCTAAATTTTTGTAATAGAGAGACATGTTTACTCTTCCATATTCCGACCTGAAATAAAAAGTTCCTGAGGGTAAATGTTGTAATTGCCTTTTGCATGTTGCATGAGGTAGTCTTTTGTGTACTCTCAGTATCTGCTTTTGCATATTGGTATAACTTACTTACAACTCTTTAAGATGTAGTTGCTAAATGTAACATTTTTGGAAAGACACTATTCATTACTTTGGAAAATATCATAGGTAAGAGTATGTTCACTGTTGGGAGTAGGATATACAGCTTCCTCACAAGGGAAAGAGGAGGGGCTGGCACTGATCTTTTCTCTGTAGTGACAATGACAGGACCCAAGGGAATGGGCTGACGTTATGTCAGAGAAGGTTTAGGCTGGATATTAAGAAAAGGTTCTTCGCCCAAAGGGTGTCTGGGCACTGGAACAAACTCCCCAGGGAAGTGGTCACGGCACCAATCCTGACTGAGATCAAGGAGCATTTGGACAACATTCTCATGGCACGTGGTGTGATATTTTGAGCTGTTCTGTGCAGGACCAAAAATTGGACTTCAGTGATCCTTGTGGGTCCCTTCCAACTCAGAATAGTCTGTTATTATATGATAAAAAGAGAGACATTTGTCTTCTGTGTCTTCCTTTTCTCAGCACTGAAATATCACCAGAGCAGAAAAAAAAATTAAATTATATTTTTCTCTGTAAATATCAAAATATTAAAATAATTCCATAATTCCCACATCATATCTCTGCTCATTATGTGTCCATCCGTGTTTCTTATTTCAGTCTAACTTCCATATTTTACTTGCTGTTGTATGAATCCACCTTATTGTTTTCTGTAGTTCATTTGGTTATTTCTTCAGAGGAAATGATCCATATGTTACTTGTTCTCCAAATACTTGTCTTTAATTTTTGTGTCTGAAACATCACTCTGCTTTTCCCTACCTTTTCCCTTACTTGCTGACTTTCTTCTTTCTTTTCTTGTATTCCATATGACTTTGCTTCTGTGTAAGCAGCACAAGATTTTCACAAGCACAGGAAGACTTTCACACCTTTGCATTGATTATGGTATATAAGAATCTTTTCCTGACACTTTTTGTTCTAATGGTAAAAGTTTTTCCATTTGTTTCTCTATCTTGCTCCCTCACTCTGCTGAGCTCAGGACACTTTGTTTCTTAGCCAGTTAGTCAGTGATTTTCAGGGAGACAAAGGTACTAAACGGTTCTGTGCTGAACACAAAAGCCATTTTCTTCTTTTTGCTTTTCTTCCCCCACCTCACGCTTCAGAAGTTTGCAGGCATAGGCTGAATGTCCTCCTGGTACTTGCAGTGTGCCCAGCTCTGCCTTTTTACCCTTCTGTTCTTTTGTGGCATCTGTGCCAACAGAAAACCTTTTCCCCTTTGCTTGAACTTTGTATCTCCTCTAGAGTTGCTCATACTTTCATCTTGTATTTAAATCTTTTGAAATAGACATTTTCTGAAGGGTTGGAAAGGTTTAGCATAATATATTCTATTTCACGGAACAGTAGAGAAATGTAAATCACCCTTTTCCTAAGGCTAACGTATTATGTGGGTTTAGTATCTACTTCTACAGCTTAACTGTCATTCGGAGTAAAACCAAGAGTAGTGCAAAGAGGTTCCCAAAGACATGTCTTATATCCCCAGCTTCTAAAAAGGCAGTAAGAGATAGCCCTTCTTCTCTGTCCATAGACCTGAAAGCATCATTTTTGTCTATGCAATAGGATTAATAATATTAAAAATTAGTCAGACAAGGTGTGATTGATTGTACCACCTGAATGAACTGACATATTGCACAATAATTTTAGATAGAAAGTCAGTGATATTTCAAAATAACATCAGTACGTACACTGTATGTCACGGAGAACTAAAGTTCATTCACTTAATAGAATTACAGAAACATGGCAACAGCCATTTACAGCATTGTTGATTGTGTGGATAGCAGCTTAGAGATGCCTGCTATTTCCCATTCAAATAAATTAGAAAACTGCTGTAAAATTTATTGCTATCTGCTGAGTATGACTGTGCACAAGAGGTTGGATTACCACTGCCTTCTTCTTCCTTTGTGGTGTTTGAGAAAGCATGTTTTTATTTCAGTTACGTTCATAACACAGGAGAAAAAAAACATCTAGAAAAAGGCAGTTCATCTTGTTTATAAGAAAAAGATGTTTTGGGTTTTTTTAAGATTGCCTTTGAAGCCCAACACTGCTTATGCAAAATTGCTTTGGTTGTTGTCCAGTGTGCCATTTATTCGGGTCTGCAATAACTAGAGATACATTCATTTACATTAACATACCATGAAAGACATGACTTTTGTATGTGTCATTTGTTTCTGTCAACCCCTCCTGGAGTAGAGATCTCAAAGACAACACATGTAAAATTTCGCATCAACATCAGAGCATGCTCAGTGAGGGCAATAGCTCAGATATCCTGAGGCAGTCAGCTCTACCTGACACTGAAGAACCCTTACCACTCACTACATGTTTTGTTTTCTCTGTGGATCCTCTGGTGTGTTATAGTAGGTGAGCTTGCATAATCAGTTACAGAGAAAAAAAATCCAGAAGGCACATCTGCCAAGTGTTTTCCTGATGCACCATCAGTTTAGCGATTATAGAGGCCAGTGGGAGTTGGGATCCTTCCAGGGAACTGTGGTACAAGACCAGCATGAGCAACAGTTCATGTGCAGCAGCACAGGCAAACAAAAGTTATGCTAGGCTGTCCTAAGTAAATTCTTTGTACCTTGATCAAACTCTGAAATTCCACAGCACATTTTCAAAGCAAAAGTCAATGTATTTTTATTTTGCAAAAAAAAAAGGCTGGAAAATGACAAAAGCTAGGGTAATGTGAAAACCAGTGACCATGAAAACCAGCTGTGTTTGCCAGGTAACCTGGGGAGTGTTCAGCCTGCCCATGTCCTTCCCAGTGGTTGCAAGTTCAGCATGCAGCTTCTGTGGCAAGCCTCTGGTCCCCTACTAAAATGGCTATTTATTCCCAACGGAGTAATGTGATTAGGTGACCAGGCCCAGACGCTGTGAGCAACTGCAGTGTGATGGGTTCTGCAGGAAAGCATGGACAAAGGAGGACTTTGTGTTACATCCGTTATAATAACTACATAGTGTCTTAATCACAACAGAAAGTATAAGCACTACACAGGATAAGAAACCCCATGGTAATTTGATTATTCTTCCGCTGAAGGAATTAAAATCATAGGGTCTGAGAAAATCTTATGTTAGAGGGGACATCTAGATATCACTGAGTTCATCTTCTCACTGAAGCTGAGGCTGACCTCAATGTTTTGGATCATTTTGTGTTATTTGAAAGTTAAAATTAGCTTGACGAAAGAGGTGACAACAACAGTGAGGCTGGTAGGAATGGAAATCTTTCTTCTAAAAGAACACCAGAAGAAAATAACTGTAGGGTAGCAGGTATAAAAGCACTCTGCAGTGGTGCTGAAAGAGCAACAGCTGTCAGATTTGTGTGTAATTCATTACTGACCTCTTTCTCAGATCTTCTCAACAACACAGATACTTGAGGCTTTTGTTGCTTCTTTTTCCTTTCACAGGTACAGACTTTGTTGTTGCCTGGATTCAGTTTTCTGACATACTAACAGTGAAATGCCTTGTCAAGAGTGGTGTCTCACAAATGTAACTCATCTTCCTCAACTCTGTGAGATTTTGTTAGGGAAGCCTGGTGGTGAAACCCAATAATCACCATTCAGAAAAAAACCTCTGAGTTCCATTCAGAACACAGAGTGATTAACACAGTTCAGCTTACCATATATCTTGAGCCAGGGGTTGAATTAAGAACACAAAGTGCTCACCAGCCTCCTCTCCTTTACCTGATTTGGCCCCGAGTCTATTTGTGCCTTCCCAATAGCTAAGGCACTATTACTGATATAAAGTCCTTTATTTATGATGGCTTTGCAGGAGTAACTCAAATTCAATAATAAAACAATTTTAATATATAAAATATTATGAAGAAGATTAAAAACATGCATTTTTCTCACTGAATGAGCAGAGCTCAGAATATTTTTTAGGAAAAACACTCTCATTGTAATTCAAAGATTTAGACTGGAATATGATGGGGATACCTCTTTAACAACCCTATTTTTAAATAATATAAAAGAGGAGAGGTGCCTATAATGCTTCCAGGCAAAGAATATGGAAAATGCTACCTCATAAAGAGGCACATAATCTCTCTGGTTTTCCTGTCAAATAGTTCCATAGGTGGGAATGTTGTAATGTACCTGGATAGGATTAGGACTTGTGAGTTGTCTGACTTTTTTTCTTCAGTGCATTTGGTTAATACTTCTGGAAAAGAGAATATAAATCAATGATACTCAATGATACATGTGTAGCTCCTCAGTTTGGCATAACATAGACAATCATTGCCAAGATATCACTTTGAAATCTCAGAAATACCCCTTGGCTTGGACCAAATGTACTTTAAGAGGTTTTCAGTCAATAGCTTTGTGACACCTTAAGAGCTATGATTTGCAGTTCTCATCCTATTCTTCTGAAGTTTTAACTTTAGCTTAAAATTCCATTGATATTATCCAATTCAGAAGAAAACAGCTATTTTCTGTTCTTCACTCTCCTTACTTACTTCAATTTTGTATGGATTTTAACATGTTGTCTCACTCTGAGAATTAGCTGTGTCAAAATAATTGTGTTGCTTAGAAGATTTTCTTATCCACATTCCAATACACTATTTTACATCAGTGACCAAAAAAAAAAAAAAAAAAGTTCTTAATCCTCTGAAGAGGTTCCCTCATGCTGAGAAAGTTTTTATTTTTAGGTCCTAGTTATCATCAGCAAAATTGGTAGTGCAGAACCAGAAAGGCATATCAAGCTCCTCTGTGACACTATCCCCTTCTCTTTCATCCTGTTGTCCAGACATCAAGGGTTCATGACTATAGCGAGAGGGAAGAGGGTCAGTGCCTAGGAGCCCAGAGACCCTGGCAGCAGTCCCGGTGAGCTGGGGACAAGAAACAATATTCATTGTTCATTTGAAGGCTACCCCATGCACACATGAGCTCAGTTACTAGCTGTCATCTGTGTATATATGTAGGGGTCTTGTTATTTTTGCCAAAAAAAAAGTTAATATTTATCATGTATGATCAATTAACATTTGGTTCACACTCACCTTAAATACGATTGGAATGTTCATATATATTGTCAAACTCTTTGACAGAGACATACCTCTATTTTTCTAGAGATTTCCTCTGTTTTATGAAATGTAAACTGTATCTTTTCTTTTAAAAAACATTTTTAGTCCTCTTTACCCAACCTTCTTTTTCACCCCAAAGTCTAGGTCTGACCCATCATCATGTCAACATCTTGTTAAATTTAGAGCTGCTTATGCCTTTTAAATTCCATTCCCCTCAGGAGGAATTCCCCTCAAACTGCCACAAAGCTGCAGTATGATCAACCTTTAAATTTGTGTTTTCTTCTCCATAGTGTTCATGCAAAATTTGATGACAGGGTGCTGCTACCAAGGACAGTCAGACTGACCAACATTACTTGCCCTGTTTCCTTGTGCTCTCCCACCTATTCTACATCCACATACTTTATCTTTTACTTAATCTGCAAGATGCTTGTGTCAGAGCTTGTGTCAGAGAGCATCTTTATTCTTTCTGTGTAACATCTGTCCTGGTGATTTCATAGTTTCTGACAAAGGAGCTTAGGTATTGCAACAAGGTTGATATTTCTGTAATAAGTGACTACTGGGAAGCTTAAAATGCATATGTTATAATGTATAGCAGTAAAACTTTATTAATAAAATATAATAATTAAAATTTTAGGGGTTTTTATTAAGTTTTTTTTTTTTAATAAAATGTTCTAGAAATTTCCAGGTAGCAACCTCTTTGGTATTCATTTATTTTGGTGATTGCTCCATTGTTTTTACTAGGACATATCTTGAAATGGAGTCATTACTGTGGGATGAGAAATGTTGTATCCATTATAACAGAGTGGCAAACTGGCATCGGACTCCACAGGTGTAGAGCAAAATAACACCAATAAAAATCTATTTTTTGAAAAGCTGCTTTATCTTTAGTACAGTCCTTTGACTATAGTTAGACATTATGTACGATGTTTTTTCAAGACTGGTCCATTTCCAGCCACCAACCATCCCCAATAATGCTGGGGAATGTAAAGGGGAACAAGAATTCCAGGTTCAGGTTTCTTTTAACCTGGTCTTACACACACCTGCTCTGTAGCCTCCCAAGAACAGTTACCAGCACTTTGTAAAAGAGTTACACAAAACCCAAGGGTCTGCACTCCTGTTCACTGACAGATTTTTCAGTGGAAAGTAATAAGGCTTGCACAGAAGCAGATTCTTTGTATGAAACATGACTTCTTTAATCTCTTCCATCTTCATATTTTGGGTGTTTAAGATGGAGAGATTTGGTGTTAGGATACTTTTAATATGTGGAATTCTTTACAAGACAGTTGGGAGAGATGAGATTTGGTTATTAGTTTCTATAAGCTTTCTTATTCTAAAAATATGAAGTGTAGTGTGGGCTGTAGTCACAAAATTAATCTACAGGCTACTGACACCCTCAACTCCCCAAGTTCCTGATGAAAACCCAGTACTAGAGAGGGGGTTGACCACTACCATGAATTGGGAAAGCGAAGAGAGAAAGAGAGTGATTGTGTCCTTAGATGCAAAACTATCTCAAGCTTTCATGTATACTTTGCAGAACTGTATTTCATATTATACTCTGAAAACTATTGTAAGCTAAGTAGTGTAAAGAGATTGAATTAAAAGAGTTCTACTTTAGTTTTCTGAAATTGGTGAAGGACTGCACTACTGCAGGAAACAGCTGTAGCTGCAAGTTTTTAATATGAGTAGCGGTCCTGGACCAGGATGAATGAGACTGCTGTAATTGAACTAAGTCACTAGACCAAGAACTTCATTCTCTACAGACATTTAAAAGTTCTGTGAGCTTTATTTAATGGTTCATGTTTACCCAGAGGGTGATGATACACTGGAACAGGGTGCCCAGAGAAGCTGTGGATGCCCCATCCCAGACAGTGTTCAAGGGCAGGCTTGGAGCAACTTGGTCTAGTGGGAGGTGTCCCTGCCTGTTGAAGGGGTATTAGAACTAGATGATTTTTAAGGTCCTTTTTAGCCCAAGCCATTCTATGACTCCGTGATTCTGTGTCTCAGGGCCCTGACTTCATCACAGAGATCAAAAGACCCACAGACTTCCACAGCTTTTAGTTCTACCTGCATTTAGTTTAGCAGATGTAAATTAAATTGTAGCAGAAGAGTCTGCTGAGTCCTTAAGGAGGCTGCAGGCCAAGCTGAATTGTATAGAGGCTCATAGTAAGATTTTTCCAAGTTTACTTGCCCAATTAGGTCTTCTTTCTCAAGAGGATTAAATAGCTGGGAATGTTAGGAAGCCTGATTAAAGCACAAGGTCCACCTCTCCCTTTCAAAATGAGTACAAATAAGCCACTGTAGAAATTATTCCCATCCAGTACCTCTATCAGTAAGAAAAAGGCAATAATAAAACCTTTTCTTATGCAAACTTCTTTTGAGGTTTCATACTGTATTTTATTTTGTGAGAAACATTTGATTTTATCACCGTTTGCTCAATTCTGCTCACATTGAGCTTTTGAATTTCCATGAACTTTTCCAGCTTTTAGGTAATTGGGTAAAAATTATTCTCCTTTTATTCAAAAGGGGGCATGACCAGCAGCTGACTATTATCTTTACTTGAATTTACTTGAATTGAAAAATAAAAGATAATTTTTTTTTCCTTTAGCTTTTAGCAGAGTTGAAGGCTCAAGATCAAAGCATGCAAAAACTATACAAACTTTAAAAATCAAATAGGGTTTCAACATCAGAACTTTCAAATTTATTATCATTATTCTAAAAAAAATTGGTGGAATGGTCCCAAAGTCGTATCTAGGAGTTTTCAGATTTTAACCATGAACTCTGCTGCGGCAAGGGGAAAACTCTTCCTAATATTAACTTTTCAATAACTCCACTAACACATTCACACGGGGTATTTATAAGATTTACTCAAATTTTCTGTACCAAAACAAAGCCCTATCATTTCATGTACAGAATTTTCCAAGTAGAAAATTTCAAACTATGTTCTCTTCAATGCCTACAAGTGTTCACAAAACTCTCTTGTAGACTAAGCCTACATTTAAGCAAACGTGGGTCTGAATTTCTGCCTCCAAAACGTGATTTCACACCTAGTAAGAATTCAGTTTGCATCCAAGCTGAGCAGTAGGCACAGAGTTGCTGATGTTATAATGTAGTTTTATGAAAGCACCAAATCACAAACAGTGAAAGAAGCAAATAGAGTGCTAGAAATTATTCAAAAAGGAATACAGAACGGAAAGCACTATTATGCCAGTGCATAAATTCATTATAAAGCTGCATTTTGAATGCTTTCATTTCTGTTATATTATTTTTGAGATGTGAGAATAGGAATTTAGGAAAGTGCAGAGAAGGGTATCAGGTGTGATCAAAGTTAAAGAATAATATTGATAGAAGGAATAACTAATAGACCTGTACTCTTCAGCCTGGGAAAGAGATGGGTAGGAAGAAATAGAACAAAAATCTATAAAAATTATGAGTAGAATGAAAAAGCATAAGGTGTTATTTTTTCCTCTCTTTTCCAATAGAAGGCCTAGGGGGCAGGAAGGGAAGTCAGTTTAAAAAAATGAAAGGAGATAGTGCTTCAGAGAGGTCCTCAGGATGCTTTATTTTTTCAGACTTTATGTAGGCTCAAAAGGACCTGAGCAAATTAAGAAAACTCGTAAAGACTATTTGAAAGCAACACTTGTAACTCAGAAACCCTCAGTCATAGTTTCTATCTGTGGAGATATACAAAGATACACAAAATAAAACAAAACAAAACAGAACCAAAAAAAACCCCTAACCCAACAGAAACACATTTTTGTGTTGCACTTCACCATATCCCTTTCAGTACTGAAATGAATTAATCATCTGTGTTAAACAGCATATTTCTAGAACCAGTGGTTTTATTTGATGTGGATATTTTAGACTTTGAAACAGCCAAATTCTCTCTCTCTGAAAAAAAGAAGATAGATAATATGAGGTAGTAATAGAAAAACAGCTTAGAGGTTTTAACTGTCAAGTTGTCTATCACTAAATTACTTAAAGATCCCTATGGGATTGTGGACGTGCATTTGACATTTTTGTCTAGAAACACCAATCTCACACACACACACAGACATGCTGCCCCAAGATCACTCCAAGACCTAGAGCATTTACTGATATAACCAGATATAACTCTCCTCAGTTGTAATTTCATTTAAAATGCACTCAATTTGTGTGTATTCTTTGGATTTTCCCTTTAACATTGGGCCAGATGGTGCCAGTGGGAGCTCATAATGTGAATCTGTTCTCACAAATAAGGAACTTTTGAAGACATTGCCCTTCAGTGAACGGCTGTAATATCAAAGGCTACTGAAGATTTCTTTTACAGAGGCAAGGCTTGGTTTTCTGGTATTGAATGGGGTGAGAACACAAATTTCTTTTTTCAGGTCTGAACATAAAGATGGTACTGATTATCACCAGCTTCTGCATAGAACAACACAGCAGTGCAAGGCTTATTGTGTATGACACAGACCACCGCGAGTATTTGACACCATTTCACTTAACTTCTCTCCATTTAAGCTGGGTTTTATATCCTTTGGAAGCTCAATATATAAAATATGTAGTACAAAAGCATGTAAATTCAGCAGATAAGTTATAGTCAACTTTTTTGTCTGCTTTCTTCTATTCTAGCTTCTATTCTGACTTGCTTAGTAACACTAGCAAGAAGCTGGTATTTCAAAATGGAGAAATGAACTATTGTTTTCAATAGGTGCAATAGTTACTGTTTCAGACAAATATCATAACTAAAGCTATGCTTTAGCACCCTTGCACAGTGAACAAAAGGAGCTTCCAGCACTCGGTGGTACATCGTGGAGAAACTAGAACCATGGCAATTATCCCAAAAGAAGATTTTTCGGTGATCAAATACAACAAACTTAATAATTATTATTTCATTTTATCTTTCATTAAATTTGATTTTATCCTTCATTAAGGACACTCTACCTAGTAGAACTGAAAAGGAGATTTTTAGCTCTATGAGACAGCTGATATTCAGATGTTTTACTTTTACTGGCAAAGAAAATCTAAGTTTCAAAATATTCCAGAGAACAAACATTTTCAGGAAAGGTCAGTTAAGCAATCAAAGTATTTTTCATCCTGAAATGGTTCAGATGTATTTTGTATCCACCTAAGCCAGTATCATGGCTTACAGGAAAAGGAACACAGCTCTCTCATACTTTAAAAATTTGACTTCTCAACTGCCAGGAACATGTACTTTAGCTAGGAGCATTCCTCTGTGGATAAACTCGCTGGGATATATCATAAAAAATATAGTCCAGCCAAGTTGAAGCAGTGTGACATACCCATACTGTACTACTTCAGTGAGGCTTTAAGTCTGCTTAGCAGAAAGCAAAATGAACTCCAATCATCCAGTCTGAAATCTGTGGAGGTGGATAGATGGATTCAGGAAAAATAAGTTTCACAACAGAAAACTATTTGACAATATACTTTGCCACAGACTTCTTGATTGGAAAAACCTGTGTTTTGTTTAAAAAATGTCTTTACCCAAGATCATATTTTAAATATTGATGAGTATGAGCCAGGGCCACTCACAGACCAATTTCCAAATCTTTAGTTATGTTCAGTAACTTGTAAATTACATGCAGTCCTTCTGATGTCACTTGGTTTTGGTATAAAGTTACACTTCTCACAAGAATCAGCATTGACGAATTGGATCCCAAATTATTCTGCAATATTGAACATAATCCTTAGATATATTAAGACATCCTTTGCAAGGACATAAACATTAGTTAAATATTTTACTTAGTTTTGAATGTTTTCAGCTGCATCTGTTGGCAAAAAACATTTTTGTTGGAGAACAGCCATGGGGTTTTTTTCTGTGTGCGTTGCCTTTGTTTCTTTGTTCTTTAGGCTGGTGTTTATAGAAAGTAATCCGCAGTTACTTCCAAAATTCCCTCTTTGCTAAATTTCTGGTTCTTCAGAAGCCTCACACTTCTCTTATTTTCAATATTTCATAAGTGCAGGGTCTTGAAGAAACTGAATAGCTAATAAAATAAAGGGAGAGCTGTATTGATCTATTCCTTTTGGTGTTCCATATGCATGTGTTAACAGTGATTTTTATTCAAACTTTTTATTGATACCTGTGTTTAAAAATCCCTTATCTTTCCCAAAAGTTTCCAAAGTTCTTTAGAATGTCATGTTTTTGACAGAGTTGAAGAATAAGCAAGGTTTAGAAATTCCAGGAAAATATCTGTCTTCAAATACAATGCACCCTCATCTACACCATGAGCCTAATCCTTTTGAAACTTAGTGTTGGAAACTGTATTTGTAGTATGGTTTCACATATGTGTAGCTCACAGTTCTACTTAATCTTATAAAACAACCTGACTGGATTTTAATTCATGTCCCTAGAGAGGTAGGGTAATATTATCCTATCATTATCCTTGTTGAACACACTCTGTCAACTTTTGGAAAAGTAGGAGATGGTTTAGTTGTCTAACTAACAATTTCTCCACAAGGTGTTCCTATTCTTATAAGGGCTCAAATTTACTGAGTCCCAGACCCTGTTGCTGGGCAATAACATAGAGTAGATCACAAAACCTACCCATAACAAGGCTGATATCAAAGCTACAAAGGAATCTGGACATGGACACTGTATGTAGATACTAGGCNGCTTTAATGTGGAGTGCATAAAATTTATTTCCTCTCTCAAATTCCCACAGAAATCTATACACTTTCTCATTTAGTCTTCTTTCTTCAGTTAAGCATATCGTTTGCATTCTACTTGAAAAACAGTATTAGTATAAACATTAGCGTGGTTTTCCTAGTTCGTATGCATGCATTTATTTCAGACTGGCCAGATTTCTTTTCCACACCTATGTCTCTTCTCAACTGAAAACAAAAGGAGGAGTAGGTTGTGTGTGATGTCTATAGCATATTTCTGTTTCACAACACAATAACATGCTAGCAGCACTGGAAAAACTTTTGCATTATGTTGGTTTATTAAGGTAATGGTCATTTTCACCATGCCTAAATAGTCTCATGCTTTTTCCTAACTCCTCCTGTTTCATGCCTATGTGTGCACATGCACATCCACACAGAATCATTCCCTTTTACAGCATGTCCAGTGTAGCAAAGCTGTTAGAAAGAAGAGACAGACTGAATCGACTTCCTGCATTTTTAAGCATTCTTTTATTCCTGGTTGTTCTTCCCTTTACTCTAGCTCCAAACTGTTCGGGGTTTTTTTTTTGCATTGATACCATTTTCAATAAATAGTTTGGCAAAAATCAGGTGATATATTCTCATATCAGAATAGGATTTGTGGTAACTTGACACTAGATGGTTATCAGGTTCTCACCAAAGCTGCTCTAACCCTCCCCTCCTCAGCTGGGCAGAGGAGAAAAAGTGCAATGAAAGACTTAAGACAAGGACAGGTAGATATTACTCACCAGTTATCACCATGAGCAGAACAGACTGGATTAACATGTTAATTAATTTATTTATTATCAATCAAACCAGAATAGAATAATAAGAAATAAACTCAAATCTTAAAACATTTTTCTCCTGCCCCTCTCTTCTTCCTAGGTGTGATTTTAGTCACAATTTCTCTCCCTCCTCCTCCCCAGCAGCACAGGGTGATAGGAAATCGGGCCTGTGGTCAGTTCATCACACGTTTCTGTCACTCCACTCTTGAGGAAGAAGGACTCCTCACACTTTTCCCCTGCTCCAGCATGGGGTCGCAGCTATATGAAGTCCTCCAATGTGAGACTTTCCAAGTTCTTCATTAACTGCTCTAGCATGGTTCCTTTCCAGGGTGCAGTCCTTCAGGAAGAGCGTGGGTCCCCAGTAGGGTCACAGGTCCTGCCAGGAGTCTGCTACTGTGGGCTTCCCCTAGGGTCACAGCTTCCTTCAGGCATCCACTTGCTCCAGCAGGGGTTCTCCACAGGCTGCAGGTGGATCTCTGCATCCCCATGGAGCTCCATGGCTGCAGGGGCACAGCTGCCTCTCTATGGGCTGCACCAGGGGCTGCAGGGGAATCTCACCTCAGGTGCCTGAGAACCTCCTGCCCTCCTTCCTCACTGACCTTGGTGTCTGCAGGGCTGTTCCTCTCACATCTTCTCACTCTCTTCTCTGGCTGCAGTGCCTGTCAGGCCGGTTTCTCCCCCTTCCTAGATCTGTGCCCCAGAGGCGCTGCCACCGTTGCTGATCCCCTTGGCCAGTGGCGGGTCCGGCTGGCATAGCCAGACACAGGGGAAGCTTCGAGCAGCTTCTCACAGGAGCCACCCCTGCAGCCCCTCCTCAGTCACACCCCCAACACCCTTGCCACTACCAAAATCTTTCCAAGCCCAATACAAAGGAAGAGAAAATTATTTAAATTCTGGCTCAGAATGTCATTAAAAAATAATTGCTGAAGATCAGTGTTTTAAAACAGTATACCCTTAATAATTTACATCCTTGATACAGGCCAAGTAGGTCCCTAGATTGCTAATTTTCATTTTTGAAAAGTCTTGCATAACACTTAGAATTCTAAGAGACTGGAGGAAGGCCAATATATCAATAACTAAAGAAAGGTAAATGGGGTGACATGGATAATTACTGCCTTGTCAGTATAACATTGATCTAGGCAAAATAATGGAATTACTTGGGTGGGATACAATTAATAAAAAATTGCATGCATAAGTAATACCCATGAACAATTAATATGGAATTTGTGCCTTTAAAGCAATTTTGACACTTCTTTTGTTGTTTTTTTATTTACTTGGTTTTTTTAAAGACAGCAGTACTGTTAGAATTTTCTGTAAAGCAATTTTCTCCTTGACCTCATTATCTTAGAGTTTCATCCGCAGTGTGGAATAAAATACTATCATTATTCCAGCTTCCAGAAAAAAAGTGTATTGGAGAGTAAGTAAAGAGTACCTTGTATATAACGGTCTGAATTGTCTTTTCAAATTCCAAATAGGCTGTGTTTCTGTGTGAGCAAGTGTAAAGTCATCTAAGGGGAAATGGTATGTAGATGTTTAAGGATAATGATATGTAGATTTTACTGTAAATACATGTCGATATTGCTTAAAATATTTTAGTTTGGGATTCTGCAAAAAAACCTTTGGGACTGTGGTAAATAAACTACTCACCTTGAGCTTATAATGGGTGTCACAGAGGACTGACAGTTTGAGACTGCAGAAAGAGTATGTCTTTGAGTAATAATTGTATTATGTATTTTGCCTGTTTCTACATAAACTATGTATTTCTAGAATATTAGAGAATTCCTTGATGTTCCAATTGGAAAAAAATTATGTGGAAAAAAAATTAAATTGTTTCTGAGAGATGAAAATAAATAGTGGATTGGACGGTATAGCTTATAATAGAAGAGTCCTTGAGCTGAAACTGAAAGCTGAGAGGAAATGGCTTGTTCATAATCTAGAATATCAATATGGGAAAGAGGAGCTTCAGAATAGAAGGAGAAAATAGCATTCACCAGCTAAAAGCTGAAGCTAGGGAACATCAGCTCCAAATGAAAAGTACACTTTCAACAGTGGCTCTAAATGGCACTTTCTCATGGCAGTAGCAAATTTTCTATCAGTGGAAAACAGAAATGGAGATTGGCAGCTTTACTAAAAGGTTCTTCTGGTTCAAAGAAGCATTAAGTCAGCAGAGTCCTGTTATGTAGGAGAGGAGGCCAAAAAAGATGGTCATAGTTATCTCATTTAGCTTTATTATACACATTATCTGTTAAGTGCATGCAACTTTAATGCTGCTGTATAATGCAAGAATGCCATCTCTTCACATGCACATTTCTCTTGCTTTGACTAAAGGAAAATAAATCCAAACCCTGGCATCTACTTTGTTCACGGGTATCTGAAGGCTGGAAGGCTTCATGTGCCCTCCTCCCAAACAGAATTTTTCTCCCTGAGTGCTTTCCCTTTCCTATCCGAGACCATTCAATTTGCCTTAAATTAGACTGATATTCCACCTAGTACATTGAGAACCACAAAATGTATAGGAGTGTATGTTTTCCTCTATGTTACCATATCATCCTTTGTAAATTAACTTTCTTAATGCTCCTGTTCTGACTTGGAAAATTACTGGGGAGGTCATGTATAGTCATTACACGTACTGTGAAAAATGGCAAAGTGTATAAGAGTCTCCTGTCCCACTGGTAAAACTCTGTGAGAGGAAAGGATGTAAAAATATAGTGTCAAAAGATCAAGTGAAACAATTTTCTACATTATTTTCCAGTATGTTTTCATCAGCTGAAAACTCATTTTGGACCCAAAGTTATTCTCTTTTTAAATTAATAAAAAGTTTTTCTGACTGCTTCTAGTAAATTCAGAGGGGAATGATTTACTTAACTGACATAACATAACATAGTCACTAGATTTAATGATAATAACAGAAGTCTTATCACCCTCAGTTCATGTGATTTCCATATGCCAAGGCTTACAACTGTAGTACTCCAGTGTTATAGTGCTATCTTTTCTTAGGTAGAGCTAATATTGGCCACCTGAACTTCCTTTAAATTTATCTTGCTGAGCAGGTTAACCTACCACTTCATTGTCTAGATTTTAAGTTAACAAAAATAGATGTTATTTCCAGTCCTACAAATATATTTGGAGTGAACCAACAGATGAGTTTTTACTTCATTTTACTGGGGGCTTGGACAAGTATTTTAGAACACTTCCTATCATGCTGGTTAAGTATTTTGTATTTTGAAATAGTCATGCCTTCATTTTCTTGAACTTGCGTAATGTTTAATAGTGTTGTATTTTTGAACAAGAGATTTTTAATAATATATTTACCAGCTCTATTTCTCTGAAAATCCTGAGTTACAGAGAAGTCTGTGAATATGAACCTTGATCTAAATGAATTTTCTTTAAATATGAATGGAAAAACTGATTGTGATTTCTTTTAATAAAAGCAGGTACTGCTATTTTAATTACTCAACCACAACATCTAGTCTAAATAGAAGCTAGTGTTTTTAGCATGCATAGGATAATGGTAAATATTTTGAGTTAATGACCCTGCAGAAATCTTATATAGCTTCATCGTAATTAGTAGAAGCTAATAATGAGAAGAAAACAAAAAATAAAATGTTAGGAGTCGGGTTTGCTCTGCCTTAGGGACTTGTGAACTCATTAAGTGGTATCACCAGGTGCCTTCAGAACTATTTCATAAACACCTATGAAAAATTCAGGAATAAAAATTAGCACCGCTTTTAAGTATTAGCTGAAGAGAAAAATCTTTTATGATGCTTACCTATCCAAGATTATAACTAATTACAATTAAAATAAGCAGCATAAAGACGCAGACATTTCTCTATTAGCTCTGATACTGATTTTTTCACACAGCGGGGCTGGAGTCCAAATTCCTCAGCTTTCAGAAAGGTCAAAAATGCATAAAATACTATCCAGAGTACTGTATCCAGCGTACTCATCCATATGTGAAGATTTTGTGAACACAAACCCCAGTCAAATGCTGAATGATGATAAAGCAAGTCAAGCTTTTCTCCCACTGTAGTACGAGAGTGTCAGAAGTGAAAGTACTAGCTGTCCTAAGAAACAGCTATTGTGTCTCTTTCATGGTGTGTGCGTGTCAGCATGAACGTTTGAAACTGTAACTGGTTTATCATTCGGATGCAGATATGCTTTGCATATACTTCAGAGAGGAATATCTTCTTGGCTAGAAAATTGATATGTATACCAGACTAACTGGGGGGGCTTCATAAATTGTGGAATGTAATCCAGTGAAGGATACTGTACAGGTTAAATGGTACAATTTCTTACACAAATACCAATTTTTATTTTGATACTAGCTAATGGTCTTTGGGAAGATAAAGAGGTGTGTAGGCTGTGTTATTTTAAAACCTATAATGGGTTTCGTATTGTGCAGTCAAATCCTCATGTAACCTGAAACTCTCTCATTTCTGAGTCTTCAGATAGATTAGATCTCTAACTGGACAAACCCAAACTTAATTTGTTATTGAGAGCAAACATATAATTTTAATAAACCAATAAATATTTCCTCTGTTTCAAGTTTATGGTGCAATAGCTTTCTAGTATATCATTGCATACTGCACATCTGCAGTACAAGATGGGAAATTAAATGTAATCATTTATAGTAGGTAGAAGCTTGGAATAGCAGATATTCACTGGTTAACCAAAATAAGGAGAAATTAAAGACTGCAAATTAAATATGATGGAGGAACTGTAGTAGTAGTTTTTCCAAGGGAAGAGGGAGAAGGTGTTACTCGGAATATAATTACATAACTCAAAATAAATTTCTATTAAAAAACCACTTATCTATTCAAAGTCTGGAAGTGAAATGTAGCCCCTTTACAGCAATGCAGGCCCTTTATAATAGTGTAGTCAAACAATATCAAATGCAATTTATCACAAATGTTTGTTTTGACACCTCAAAATACAAGCTTGCCCAAGCTTGCTATAACCAGATTAACCAAGTAGAATATGTGGATGTGGTATGGGAAAGAACAACTGCTTTGGGAACAGCTTTATGCTATCAGGATTTGTACTTCCATCTGTTTGGAATGGATTCAAAACCATTTGGCACTGTAAACATGTAGCTGATAATATTTCATGTTGGAATCTGAATTTAGAAGAAATACTAAAATTGTTGATTATGGGGTGATGAAATTAAGGTTTGCAGTAGAAAGAGAAAGTTGATACTCTTTTCTGGTCTTACCAACAAACACAGAAGCAGACATTTCATTTTAAAAGTCTGGTTATAGAAACTGTACAAAGCACTCCATCCTGTTTTACCAGGCATTCCTATGTTCTTCCTTTGCCTGGCAATATGTTCTGGCTTTCATGAACACGGTCTGTGAATGAAATAGCAAGTTTGGGTAACCAGAAAAGGCTATCAGTCAACTTTACTGATTGTCTGCTAGAATCATCTCAGGGAAGCTGGGACTAGAAAAGGACTCTGCCAAGGTTTATTTAATAAAGCTCCTGCCTCATTAGCTGCTTATTCTGACAAATCATTGAGAGAGCTGATCAACAAGCTAGTTCTTGAGTATCCCTTGAGAACTATTTGATTAATGAGGTTTTGCTTCATGATATAGGAGGCTCCTGTAAGTCCTAGAGGATCTGCCTATACTTCTTTATCTGGAGAGCTATTTTTGCAAATTTAATAGCAAGTTTTGGGGTTTGCAGCCTTGGACACACAACTGATGTGCAAGTATTTTAGAAGGCAGTTGTACAAATAATCCTCTCTCTTCAGACTTTAAAAATAAAAACACTGTCTCAGTTTTATTCTCTTCTAGTAACTGCCTTCAAAGATTTCTAAACTATTATAAAAATCAGGCCCAACAAGGCTTTGATTGCTGTTTAATCCTTGAGAACATGCTTGAGAGCTCCCAGGAATTTTCTGAGGACTTGACCCTTCTTTATGTGTTTAGAAACTGTGGTGCTTGGGCAGGGAAGATAATCAGTCTCTGTCACTTTTTCTTTGGTGTGAATTACAGTATATAAGGTATATTGTATATGTACAAGGCATAGCTGCAGCATATCTGTGAAGAGATGAATGAGCTGCAGGACTTCAGATAAGGAGAAACAGCATACCACAGTGCGAGGGCAAACTGTGGTAAAAGCACATGTGCTTATGCTAACCTACACTTGATGAACTCAGATTACCCTCCGTAGCCCCGAGAGGTGTCACGGTCAGTATCACATCAGTCATCTTGGCTCCTGACAGCTGTGGTGCAGTTCAGGGCTTAGCAAGCAGAACCAGGACAGCAAGCACGCCTTGCATCGCTCAAGAATAAGTTTTCCAAGTTTTCTGGGAGAGATCCAGCTTGTACAGTGAAATGCAGAAATATCAGAAAAGGGACCTATGAAAGCAGTGTGGCACTCGAAAGTAGTACATTGCACTCCTGAAAAAGTGAACCAAAGAGGGTTCTTGCAGTCTTGAAGGGCAGAAGTTCAGTTTCTGTTATGTCAGAAACTTTGCTTCCAAAACAAGAACATGATAGTCAGTAGTATTAAAAGGATGACATTCTTTATTATTGCTTAATATACAGACATCAGACATAAAATGCTGAAAAGAAAGATTTTAATGTATTAATTTTGCTCATTGAAAGTGAATTCAGTGTTTCAAATCGTTATCCAGATGTAAATCTGCGACACTTGATAAAATACTCTTTATCATGTACATAATTAATATTAATTTTATATTATTTCTTTACAGAATTTTTTTCTGTGAGACTAAAATGGCCTATCTGGGATTATTAATATTACCAGCATAAAACAGCTAGGGGAAAGATTATAAATTAAACTCAGTGTTTATGCATGCAATTTGTACATTTGCAGTGGGGATGTGATTACTTTGATTTAGACAAACTATGATTTGAATTTTATCTTAAAGTTCTGTTTCCCCAGATGCTACAGAAAACTAGTATTGATTTGTCTTGCAGATGGATAGAAGCCATCGCAGCAGCTATGACACCTTGGGAAAACCTACATGTCACATGTAATTAAAATCTGAATCAGATATAAGATGAGAAAGCAGTCTGGTAACACGAAACATTACCTTCCTAGAAAATCCCTCCTTTGATGATGCATTTGGAAAGACCAAGTGTGGCATGTTTCTGCTCATAAATAGATCACTGTGGCTTTTAAAAACTTTAAGGTCCACTGCTTTGTGAGTAAGCCAGGGACTCTGATTTTGTTCAAGTCTTAAGTCAGGCATCATAGACAAATATTGAGAAGATGAAAATAAAGAAAATATTTCAAGACATTTTCTGTTTGGTGAGGTATGGTGAAGACAGAGAATGACATTTTTGTGACAGCATTGTGTAAAATGTTGGTTACACTGATGTAAAATCTGACCCTATCAATCTGTGAGATGCTTTCTGATTTTCAGCTTTACTAGTTTTTTCACCATAAGCATTTATTTCTTTTGTGGGAAGTGCATTCAAAGATTTTGAAAAACTAAAATGTTTTCTTATCACAAGGACTTTTTTTTAAATTTAGGCATTTTAAAAATATATATTTCCTTTGACAGACTACCTTTTTGGATTAAAACTTTGAATGCTAGTCAGAACAACAGTAACTTTAGAGTCTTAAAGCCTTTTCTGAATTTCAACTTAACAGACTGTTTTAAGTTTCAAATCAAAGGAAATACTGTGTTTGAACTTTTGCCCCCTTTACTCTCAAAAATATTGTATTGCTTTCCAAAGAAACAGATTTTTTATCATTAGGATACCACTTGTCTTCTCAGTTAAGCAAGAAATAATAATTTACTCTCTCACTTCTTCTTTCTTTTAATTCTTTGATGATAGTCTCCTCTGTCTTGTTAGATGAGATCCAAATTTTTGGCTGTGCTATCACATGTTGGCCTGCATTTTAGTTAAGTCTGATTCCTTCTGAACGGGAAATTTTTTTCCAGTAGACTTTGTGCACTGTGGGAATAAACTGATCAAGACACAAATTTCCTGACAAATAGCCAGGAGTCATGGTAGTTAGTTTTGTAAAAAAACACTCAAATCACTTATCGACACAGCTACACTTATCGTTACTGTTGAAAAATGTATCAGTCTGAAAACTAAGTAGATCTTATTTGTCTACAAATGTTGGTCACTAAACTCGCCTTTTTTCTAGAGGTAGTAGAAGTCTAATTCCTTCAGAAGCTTTGAAAATCCTGCTCAGAATGAACACCATATTTTTCTATTGATGTTTTTAACATTGCCAGATTGCTTATATTGTATATCCTCTAAATTGCCCTCTATTTTATCTATTTATGTGCAAGTGGTATTTCATACCTGATATTCTGCCTCCAACTTGTAACACTTGTTTTCATTATCATGACTGTGGTAGCCACTGAGACTTCATTCAGAATGTCACTTCAGTTAGGTATAAACTATTGTGTTTTGTAATAAGACTGAACCCTAATTAAACACAAAGGAGAAAACTGTCCTATCATTTCTGTACCAGTGACAGACTTTGAATTTATAAAATAGAATCTAGAGTTTCAGATACTTTAGCATGTTTGAAAGCAAACTTGCACATCCTGTTTAAAATTGTTATAAAATTTTGTTTATAACAAAAGAACACTTAGAAGAAAGTATTGAAAATACTCAGAATGGTTTGATTTGTCCAAGTGCTTATGGCATTTTCTAAAGTCATCACATTGTACATGACAGTCAGCCATTTCAAAAGCTATCTGACCCTCTGAAAGGTGAAATATTATTTACCTATAAAGAAATCTTTGTGGGTTTGTGACATTTCTTCATTTTTTCCCATGTGAGATTTTTGAATATTTTGCTCAGTATGCATCTGTACTACTTACTGAATCATAGGAATGATATTGGGTACATCAATATTTTTGTTTTCTTAGAGCATGTGTGCTATGTATACATATATTCTACAGGCTTCAGGTCATAAAAGTATGGAAAAGAGCAGAAAGAGGTTTTTTAAATTTTGCTTCACTTTATGGAAATAATATTTAACACATTTAGGCAATATGTGGCCACTTGCTCTTCTAGTGAAGTATGTGCATATACCTAAGCATACTTCTGTAAGTAATGCAAAAATATTTTCTGAGGTTAAAATATGCCAAAGAAAAAGTATGTTACGTGTTGTCACTTATTTAAATTAATAAATAGATATCTGTGAGCTGTTATGGTAGGTTAATGTCATCTGATTACCCTTCAGGTTAGATATAGAAATTCACTGTGACAAAGTAGTCCAAGACAGGTTTAATTTTTCATTGCCAGCTTTCCATGCTAAAATTCTCTGGATTGCTGAGGCACGCAATATTGCCATAATAAGCACTGAAATCAGTTTTTCAATGTATGCACATGCAGAATTTTGGCTGGGATCAATGGGACTTCATTGTCTTCAGTACAAAGTCATTTTGCTGAAAGTCAATTTTTTTCTATAAATAATGTTTTGGTTTGTATTATTGTTCCATCTCATTATCCTACCCAGTCTCAGTGCTCTCTGGACCTAGTGGCAGATGAGATTGCTATTTCAGTAACCTCTTGCTATTTGCAACTGTAGTTTTGAAAAGACAGAAGAAGAAAACAGTGAGTACAGTTACATTTGAAACTGATAAGTGTTTTCCTAACTGGCTAAAGATATTTCCACACAGGAATGCCCAGTTATTGTCAGTGTCCACATTTGTTTGGATGTTAGCGATGTGCCTACTGTACCTAGAGCTACCAGCACTGCCATAAAGTACAATTGCAAATAAACAGTCTCTGTAAACAGGACCAGCAGGCTCAGACCGTTTTAAAGATCTCCTTTGCAAAAAAAACTACCTGAAATAATTAAACAGTGAAGATGCCTTTAGTTTTCTTTGCTAATCACATGATAGTAATAGAAAATACATACATATTCTGTATGTATATTATAAGTAGTATTCTAGCCCACTGTATTTGTTATGACCCTGTTGTTTTATTCCTACTTCTGCCCATGTTCTTTTTCCGTGGAGGTAGATGATGGAGTCAAAAACCTTTCAAGGTTTTCACTGGCTTCTGGGACTCATTAAACCTCTTTCCCTCTTTCTTTTAGACTCTAGAAAAGACGAAGAAACTCCTTCCAGCTTTACGTTCAGAGTTGGAAAATCTGCCAAGATTTTCACTTCAAACAAATAAAGTCACTTGGCTAATGTGAGAATCGATGACCAATAAAGCCGCTCTGCACCAATCACTATGGCAGAAAATTCCCTAGTAATTTTCAGACACAATGTATGTATTTCACTTACAACGTATGTAAATGCACATGTATATGTATGTATAGAAACATTTTCATAGATAGATAATCAGATAGATATCTGTGTAAACTTTAAATGACAGGAATAGCAAACTGAATTGCAAGGTTGTTCCTTTGTTCCCAATAATATATTTACCTCTGCACTTGTCTGACAAAGTACTCTAAGGTGGGATCCAGCTGTTTTAACATAGGTGTCTGTAGTCATTTCAGAAGTTCTAAATCATCCTGTCTGTCCTCCAACAGTCTCTCCAGAGCAATGCAGGTCTCTAGAAGTCCTGTATCACATGTGCCAACCTTGCAGATGTGTTTGAATACAACCTCTGTAGCAGCACTGCAATATCTGTTCCAGGCAACTGTGTTTCACTCCTGAAGTCTGACCTTTTACTCAAACCTGGAGGTTCAATAATGCATACGCACTAAGAAGGTTTTTGCCATTCAAATGGAAAGTAATTAATTTGGTTGCTTGATATATATACTCATGCTGATTTTTAAAATTTAACTCTTAACTTCTATTGCTCTGTGAGAAGGCTGTTTATTAGAAAATAGTGACAGATGAGAGAATCATTGCATGTAGCCCTTTGTTGGCATGCTTAACTTGCCTGTCAGTCTGTGATATTAGTTTAAAGTGCATCCAACCATGCCATTGCATTTATGTTCCCTCAAGAAGCTCCCAGAGCTCCCTCTTAGCATCTTAGCTTTCATTGCTGCCCAGGAAAGGCAGGAAAATTGGGAAAGCAGCTTAGGTGCTTGTGCAGGCTCACATTGCGACCCATGCATGTCTGTGCAGAGCACAACAATCGTCTCCCTGCTCATCCCGTGCCAGGTCACCTAGAGGAGACGTAACTGAAGAATGCTGCTCCTGATTTGACATGGTGGGGAAGATGGGTTAATGTTGCGAAATAAGGGGACCTACGTGAGCACCCATGATTGCTGGCTGCCTTCCACAGTCCTGCTGGCAGCTGCCTGGTGCCTGCCAGAGCAGCGGCGTGCTGCGGGTCACTCACACAGAGCAAGGACGGAAGCGAAGGCACAACGTGACTGAATTCGCTCCGTGGGCTACAGGATGTGTGTTACCCTACACACAGCGCACTCAGCTGTGTACACCGCTGTCACAGCCCCACCAGTGAGCTCCGTCAGACCCAGCACTGTAACGCCTGTACTTTATTTGCTGTTCCTTGTCTGCTTTTCTTTTATTATTTGTGGGTAAGCTCATTTTTTTCTCCCAAGTGCCTCTTTTTTTTCTTTTTCTTCTTGTTTTCTTTCTTATTTTCCCTTCACTAAGATAAAATAAGTAGCTGTATCTACTTCTGTTTTATGCTTCTTTGAACACCGAGTCATTGCGGATGCTGCATCTTATGCTGGGATTTTAGCAAGGTGCAGGTGAAGGCAAAGGGCTTTCATCTGGCATCTCTTGGCAGGTACTTTGGAGCGCCTCAGCTACAGCCAGAGATCTAGCCCAGGGTGTTTTATAGCCAGAAATATGCCTCCTTACTGAGTTGCATTTGCTGACACACCTCAAAAATCCACCATGAAAGAGAGTACATGCTATTGCTTGAGACAGTAAAACAGTATTTACTGTGACTGCTGCTTGGATGAGCTTGATCGTAGCTTGAGGGCCTAGCTTTGGACTAAAATAAATAGTCTGTGCAGCAGGTTCCCGTGATCTGCTGGATAGTCATGTAGAAAAAGCAGAATTGCTTTGACAAGAGTTGGTGAATAGCTTATGTTTAGATAGACTGTTTTTAACAATTTAAAAATATTACTAACACCGTCAAGCTGTCTTTAGAAGGTACTTACAGGGAGTTCAGGTCAATGCCAGTGGGAATAAATTGTGTTTCAGCATCCTGAAGCTGAGTCTGGAGCTACATCTATTTGTTCGGCAGCACCAGTTCCCCACTCAGAGCTGTGGTCTGGTCTTGGGTACTGGATGACAGGAGAGCCTAGGAAAGTGTGTGATGCTACTAAAATAAGTAATAACTCAAAAACTTATGCACAATGCAGTAATTTGGGCATTGCAATAAACTCTATTAGGCAGGAGAAAAGAGGTTTGACTTGAGGCTTCTGGTACCAGTTACATGTGTTACGTGCAATTATTACATACAGTTATTATGACGTATTTGTGGTTCAAAGCACATTTTTTAACAGATGAGAGAGGTCAGCGCTATTCTCAGAACGATTAATATGAGTTTCTATTAAAAAACATGAGGAAATAATTTCCCAAACTACTTTCATAATAATAAAATAATGAAAGAGAATAGTATCTGCTGCAGCAAGTCTTCTTTTACTCACTAAGCATGGTTTACAGGATAAAATTGAAGACCATTAAATTCCTCAAAAGCAATGACACACTCCAGTATCAGCTGTTCAGATTCTGCCTGGAATAAATGCTGTTACTGTTCAGCTTCAGGATATTATAACCAAAGACACTGGAAGGAAACAGATGAACTGCCGCTTGGGATGGGAGCCAAGCTCAATGTTATTTTAAAAAAGTACTTATGTTGTGTCAGGATATCAGGAGAAAATTTTCACCCACCCTTCCTTTTTGGTATGTATGATTACAAACGTAGAGGGTTTTCCACTGCATAGAGCTCAAGGAGAGTGAAAATAAGATTGAATGCCTATGGGTAAGGATTGGGATAAAAAACAGGGTAACAAAGCACACTTTCTGTTGGGAATCTGTTATAGACCACCCAGCCAGGATGAAGAGGCAGATAAAGTATTCTATCAGTGACTGACTGATGTTTCATGATTGCCAGTCCTTGTTCTTGTGGGAGACTTTAACTTGCCAGATGTCGGGTGGAAACTCTGCACAGCAGAGAGGAGGCAGATTAGGAGGCTCCTGGAATGTGTGGAAGAGAACTTTCTGACACAGATGGTAAATGAGCCTGGGGACAGTGCCCTGCTAGACTTGTTTGTGAACAGAGAAGGGCTGGTGGGGAGATGTGGTGTTTGGAGGCCATTTTGGGTATAGTGACCATGAAATGATAGAGTTTTCAATTCTTGATGAAGTAAGGAAGGGGGTCAACAAAACCTCTACCTTGGTCTTCCAGAGGCCAGACTTTGGCCTGTTCAGGACACTCATTAAGAGAGTTCTTTGGGAAACAACGTTATAACAAAGGAGTCCAGGAATGTTTGACTCCCTTTTGGAAGGAAACCTTAAAGGTGCAGGAGCAGGCTATCCCTATGTGTCAAATGATGAGCTGGCAGGAAGGAAGACCAACCTGGATAAAGAGAGAGCTTTTGCTGGAATTCAGGGGAAAAGAGACCTTGTGACCTTTGGAAGAAGAGGCAGACAACTCAGGAAGAGTACAAGGATATCATTAGGTCACGTAGAGAGAAAACTAGAATGGCAAAAGCTCAGCTAGAACTCAGCCTGGCCAGTCACTGCTGTAAAAGATAATAAAAAGTGGTTTTATGAATTAACAACACAATGAAGGCCAAATAAAATATCCATTCTTTATTGAATGTTGGGGGGAACATTGTCATCAAAGATGAGGAAAAGGCTGAGGCAATTCAATGCCTTCTTTAACCTTAGACTTTAACAAAAAATCTGATATCCTTAGTGCAACCAATCCCCTGGGCTGGTAGACAGGGTGGGGCAGCAGAATAAAACGCCTGCAATCCAAGAGGAAGTGACCTTATTATCAAGGTTAGTGACTTGATGTGCCACTTAAACACTCACACGTCCATGGGGCCAGGTGGGATCTGCTCAAGAATACTGAGGGAACTATCAAAAGGGCTCACCAAGCCATCCTCCATCACTTATTATCTATCTTGGTCAACTGGGAGGTTACACAATGTCATGCCCCTCTATAGGAGGGATGAGGATCTGCGGAACTAGAGGCCTGTCACCCTGGCCTCAGTTAAGGAACTAGAGGCCTTTCCCTGGCCTCAGGGAAAGTTACAGAACAGATTATCATGAGTGCTATCATGTGGCATGTACAGCACAACCAAGGCACGGGCCCAGCCAGCATGAGTGTAGAAAAGGCAGGCCCTGCCTGACCAGCCTGGTGTCCTTTTATGTCCAGGTGACCCACCTGGTGGATGAGTGGAAGTCTGGGAATATGCCTACTTGGACTTCAGTAAAAACTCTGATATGGTCTGCCAAAGCCTTCTCCTGGAAAAACTGTGGCTTCAACAAGGCTAAATGCCTGGTCCTGCATTTGGATCACAACAACCTCATGGAGTGCTCCAGGCTGGAGGAGGAGTGGCTGGAAAGCTGCCCAGTGGAGAAGGACCTGAGGGTCCTGGTCAACAGTGGCTGAACATAAGCCTGCAGTGTGCCCAGGTGGCCACAAATGCCAATGGCATCTTGGCTCGGATCAGCAACAGTGAGAACAGCAGGACCAGGCCAGTGACCCTCCCCCTGTACTCAGCATTAGTGAGGCCACACCTCGAGCACTGTGCCCAGTTCTGGGCCCCTCACAACCAGAAAGATTTTGAGATGCTGGAGCAAGTCCAGGGAAGGGCAATGGAGCTGGGGAAGGGTCTGGAGCTCAGGTCCTGCGAGGAGCAGCTGAGGGAGCTGGGGGTGTTTAGCCTGGAGGAAAGGAGGCTCAGGGGAGACCTTATCACTCTCTACAACTGCCTGAAAGGAGGGTGTAGCCAGGTGGGGGTTGGCCTCTTCTCCCAGGCAAACAATGACCAGACAAGAGAAAATGGCCTCAAGCTGCCCAGGAGAGATTCAGGTTGGACATCAGGAAGAATTTGTTCAGTGTAAGAGTGGTCAGTCATTGGAACAGGCTGCCCAGGGCAATGGTGGAATCACCATCCCTGGAAGTATTCAAGAAATGACTGGATGCGGCATATAGTGCTATGGTTTAGTTGGCATGGTGGTGTTCAGTCAAGAGTTGGACTCAATGATTTTGGAGGTCTTTTCCAACCTTAATGATTCTATGATTTAATGATTCTGTGATTCATCATGTTTCTTTCTTCTGCCTTTCTAGCTGAAAATCTACAAGGTTTTGCATGGATGTCTTAGAAAGTCACATAGAAGCAGGCATCTCTCAATTTATGGAGATGGAAGTATGTCAAGTTATATGAAGCAAAAGTAGTGGAAACAGAAAGCCAGTGTTCACTGAAATGTCCCAGTAGTGAGAAAGGCAGAATCTCCAGAACACCCTTCTTAAAATTGCAGAGGGTCATTAGTACAACGACAGATAGTTTATCCTGTTGGTTTGGAGGTCTAACATTTTGATGACATAGCTATGAAAAACTACAGCCACCAACTGTTGTAGCACTTAAAGTAATTCTTTACTTTACGTGGGTGTATGTATCATCCACCAAAAGCCCTTTGTAAATATACTTTAAATCAGTTTGCTTAATGGAATAAGCTACAGCTGTGAAGTGCATAAATGGATTAGATACAATAAGCACTGCTTCTCCAATAAATTTTTTTCATTAATGTAACTCTTGTCAGTTTATGTGTATCAGCAAACTGTTTTAAGAACACGCTTTTTCTCCAGAGTAGTGTTGTACTGTACAGCCCCCAGAACACATTTGGCATGATTCCCTGTACTATTGAAGTAGAAGTACAGAGTATCTGTGCTATTTTCTGTATGCCTCCCACCTAAATATTGACTGGAATAAACACTAGCAAAAAATCCTCACTCTTCTCTGTGTTTATAGGATCAAGAGGAAAACTATATAGGAGGACAACAAAGATTTTATAGTTCTTGAATAATGCCATAAGATGAGAGAACATTTAAAAAACGATGTGTCATGTATAGGGAGGGGAGGGTTTTGAGAAGTCAGATCTGGGGTATTGAGGTGACAGTTTGTAAAATGTATTCAAAGTAATATTACAAATAAAATAGGGAAATTTCTTATACCTAACAAGGAAGGAAAAGGAATGCAAGTTTGGAGTTCAAGTATTCAAGTAAAACAACTGAGCAACAAAGAGTATTGGCAGAGGGGAGGATAGGGAGCTAGAAATTCTATGGAAAAAGATATCAGTTGAGATCTGCTGGTATCAGCGTTGTGGAAAATCTAGTGTGACCAAAGGCATGTTTTCTGGCTCTGTTTCCTGTGAAGCATATCCTTCTACTTCCTCCTCAGCTACAGAAAAAGCTTGTCTGCTGTGGGACTGCTGCAATGGCATTACTGTGGAAAGAGTGTAGGAGTCTTTTTATCTATTTATATTCATTTTATGCATGCTGCATTAGAAGAGGTGGTCGGGTAAAGCTCACTAGTTCTAGTTATAAGTAAGTCAAGCACTTAGCTGCATCTTTAGGCTTCTTTAAAAAATGGTGTGAGAGAAAAGAAAAGTATTGTTGAAGAAGCCCAAACATCTGTTTTTGTAAAACTGAACTGTGAAATTAAGAAAATACATTTAATGATTTATCAACACAGTATGGCCAGGAAAAAGAAAGAACATATTTAATTACTAGATTAACTGCATAATAATTCTTATATATACACATATTTATAAAGTGTTGCAGTAGATATTTTTTATTCCCTATATCCACTTTGTTCTTTCAGCAGAATTGAAATTATTGTACGTATGATCTGGTACTATGCCAAAATCACCTTATCAGTATCAGTGACTTGGCAGAGAACAATTTATGGACTACTAAGTGGTTCTTCACTCAATCTCAGTGTTTGTACTAGCCTAGAAACCTACCAAAGCCTGCCCATTGCTGAAAAATGGAAGATGTTGCTGGAATGTGAAAAAGCATCATGACAACAAAGGCTGGACCTCCTAAAGTAGTTTACCTAGATAAAAAGTGTAGTATCTGTGTACTCTCCAGGCAGTGGTAATTTCAATCAGTGGTAACTATAACAGGAAAAATTTGTCTCCTGCTTCAAAATAGAAAAGCCACACCTCCTCCATACTTCTTCCAACAACCCTTCCAGGAGCAACTCCTACACTAACTTTAGTACAGTGGGTGGTTCTGTTCAAGTGAACCATTTACTGTGTTACCATTTGTTTTCAACACAGTGAATCATATTCCTGTAAAGTTTGACTAACTTACTATCAAAATATTAGCTGGATATGACTCTGTACTGTATAAGCAGCTTACTCCTGTATCTGCCTAGTGCAGCAGTATAATGAAAGTATTGATGGGAAGGGTCCTGTTTCACACAGCATTGTGCTAAACTAATACAATGACACAGAAACTTGCTAAGACACTGTAAAGTATTAAAATATGAATATTTAATATTGATATACAGAATATATGAGTGTTAATCTTGCCCGTTGTAGTTCCTAGACACTGCCTTGGGGCATTAGGAAATAGGGTTATTCTGATTAATCCAAAATTTGTAGCACATGAGCACATGTGCGTTGTCCTGATAAGGTTAAAAATTATGCTTTACCATGTAAACATATTAGGAGTATAAACTATTTCGAATTACTCATGACTTTGAGGCTATGATAAAAACTTATTAACTTTTCTAATTGTTTGAAGAATAATTCCTTCTTTATTGTCTCCACTGGAATTTATTAGCAATTTCTAGAACACTTTAAAAGTCTGTAAATCTAAGTTATTAATGGCTTTGCTCTGTTTGTGGACAGAAGAGCCTGACCTTTTCTCTTTACATTGACAAAAACTGAAAGAGCATAGCTTTAGATTAGATGTTAGAAAGAAATCCTTTAATGTGAGGGGAGTGAAACCCTGGAACGGGCTGCCCAGAGAGGCTGCAGATTCCCCATCCCTGTAAGTATTCAAGACCAGACTGGATGAGGCTTTGAAGGTCTAGTGGAAGGTGCCTGTGCCCATGGTGCAGGGGTTGGAACTAGATGATCTTTAAGGCCCATTCTCAGCCAAACCATCCTATGATTCTATGATTCTATGAACAGAACCAAAAAGCAGCTCCCCATATCATAGGACAGTTCTGACCCATGATCCTGGTGCATGCTTAGTCATTGCTTATCATATGAAAACTAGCAAGCCTGAAAAGATATGAAGAAAGAAACCAGTTCTGGATGTCTAGCCTTTGTCAAACAGGTACTACATAACTGTCTCATACCTTTTCTTCATGAAATATTCTAACTTTTTCTGAAAAGATTAAAAGAATGAAGGGAATATTTAACGAATTTCTGACTGTGACTGAAGAGTGCTACATGGGACAGAAAGTTTTCCTGTAAAATTATTTGCAAATTTGGGACTGAGATGACCACTGACACCCACTATAGCTGTGTATTAGCCACAGGAGTAAAACTTAATCTTTTCAGGTTTTCAAGGCAGCTTTTAATAGAGGATCTGTGCACTCTATCCAGCTGCTCAGAATTTCTGGTTATTTTGTTGAGGAAATGTTCTGTCAGCTGAGAAATGTTTAAGATGAAGTTAGCTGTAGTGTTGGGCTAGGAAATTGCAAATGCCATATGGAAATCATATTCAGATTATCATGAAATGCATAGTATTAATAATTAAATGCAGAGATGTCATTAAATTGGCATATGAATAGATACATAAAACAGACACATAAACGCAGATCAGTTTAATACAAAGTGACTTGAGTATGCATATAATTAACATAAACGCAAAAGAGTTTGTGTTGCAATTAATATAGACGCCAGCTACTGAAGATGTTGCATAAATGCAGCTCTTGTTAGTTTTGTATCTGCCAGTCATAAGTGATTCCAAGTCTGATTAACCTCTGGGTACCACTATGGGAAAAACCGTTAAATAGTAATAATGATTTACAGATACTTAGAAAACATACTTACATTGATGAAAGGCATAGAAAACATTGAATGGAAATCAACAAAAATAAGGTCATCAGCTGGAGTATTCTGGGGCCAAAACTGAATTTTACCAAGTTCAAAGGAAGGCCAAAGCTGACAGATATACAAAAGAAGATGCTGAAATTGGCAACAGAAGAAATACCTTGTCAGTAAAGGAGAGCATGCCATGGCTTGAAAAGTTAATAGAAGTATACAAGAAAGAATATTTGGTAAAAAAATAATGGGCATTTACTCTGCATTTTAAAGAATATGAGGGGAATAGCATCATGATACTATGTTGGTAAAGAGGATTGAATATTAATAGAGACAATTGACTGACTTGGAAACTAATTAATGCATATATAAGGAGATTTAGCAGGTAACACTGAAAACAGAGAATCAACATAAATTATTGCAGAGAAGAGCCGACCTTTGGAAAGTGTTGCACCTATTCATGCCAGTTTATGAAATACTAAATGCATTTAAAAGAAAAAGAAGTTGTGTATAGCCTTGATCAGTTTTTTTAAAGATTTGTAACTTAAAAAACATTTTATTTCTGTATAACAAAGTTCAGAGAGAGAAGTCCTTCATGGAAGATGTGTCACAATAACAGGCTTCTAGGAAACCTGTAAAAGAAATCAAGCAGGTATTCCTCAGGAATGTGTCTCATTTATTCCCAAAATTTTTAAGAGAAACCTCTCAGCTTGATGGGTCACAGGTCACAGTCAATCCCTGTGCAAACACCAACGTGGCCTAACACAGTCTTAGTAGAATCCTCTGATGAAGATAGGAACAAATTTAGGAATAAATTTAGGGCATATCATTAAATGCCTCTCTTGGGAAAAGTGGTGGTGTAGATGAGGGAAGCATATCTTCCCTCAGAATCAAAGGACATGGCAATGAAGATACAAGCCAGCAGAAACCATCACAGATGTCTTTTTGAAGACTTGGAAGACAAACAATAAATGGTTGGAGTGTGTGAATGCATGAGATCCCAGAATTGTGAGGAAGGGAAAAACATGGGGGAAAAGAAAGAAGTGGTACTGAAATTTTCTGAAGAGTCCACTGAGGATTGACACTGATTGAGGATTGGACATTGGAATGTCTATACACAAGAGACACCCGGTCCTGTCTCTAAAGCGAGAGATCCAAAACTCTCAGATTGGCTCAAATAGGAACCTGGAATTCAATGACTTTAAAAGTAATATAAACATGAAAATTTGACTTTCTAAAGTTTTTAATCAAATTTGTGCTGAGTTTATTACAAACATAGATTGATTCTGAAGTGCTTTCTTTAAAGTATTTAGAATTTTTACTGCAAAATTCCTACTTAGTTTCAAAAAACCATATAATTCCAAGGATAAAAGGAAAAACAACCAAAGCAAGGTTAAAGAGGTGGTATTATTATCAAAACATTGTGGAGTATTAATTATTAGCTAAATCACTGTGGTTTTATGCTCATTCTTATCTATCTAAATTGGAAAGCAGTATAGTTTCATATTAATTTCAGTGGAGAAGATTTTAAGCTCTGTTGCATTTCATTGCAACTGAGAAAGGCTAAGAAAACATTAGTATATTTTGACAAAATAACTAAAAATCCATGTTTAGCCCCGTGTTACTCCCAATTTCAAAAGGGTGTCTGGTAATCAAATTCACCATCTTAACAGCAATTGTTAAAATCTTTTGCAAAATTCAACAGATACCCTCTATGGTGGTTTATATATATATATATGTATGCACACATGTATCAATCATAAATATTTCATGTATTTTCACAGCTTTTTTCTGAGATAGTGAAGGGAAAGTACAGACACACTCTGAAATTATTCATTAAACAGAACAACACAACCATGTGTCATACGCTGAAGTGGCAGTCAGTTCTGGCTGAGCTTAACTGGGAGGCAGAGTGCAGGCAAGTGGCTTCCTGCAGCCTGACATTTCTCTGAGTCACGGAGACACAGAGTAGTTTGGGTTGGAAGGGACCTTTAAAGGCCATCTAGTCCAACCCCCTGTCCACCCCTGCAATAAGCTGAGATATCTTCAAGTAGATCTGATTGCTCATAGTCCTATCCAGCCTGACCCTGAAAGCTAGGCTGCCTCTGCAATCATATTGTTATTTCCTTGCCAGCTCTGATTTCTTCCATGATCCAGTCTTTCACTAAGAGAAGGCTATTAGAGCAGATATAGCTGTGTTTTCTTGTTACTTATGTGATGTCAGTTTCATTATCAGTAGATCTTATACGTGGAAAAAAGGTCACTTCTGCCATCTTAAAGCTGAATGTTGTGAGGGATACAATCCACAATTCCCTTCCTTATACCTGAAAGGTTTTCATTATACATTATACCTAAAAATGCCTTATACTATTTAACTCTCATGAAGAGCTGAGTGATGTTTCTCCTTCCATAAAAAAGTACCCTGAATGTCCTCAGACCTCTGAAAGAAACTGTGCTGCTCTGGGTTTTGCGGACGTTAAACTATTTTTGATAGAAAACTGAAATTGGCTAGAGTGAATATAAAGATAAATAAAATGTTTTTCGCTCCTGATGCATTTTATTCTTATTTGCATCCTTCATTGTCCTCTGCCTACTTCACTTAGAAGGATCAGTTCAGTTATTTTCAAGTTATACAAGTTATTTCAAGTTTTACAAATTATTTTCTCAGGTAAACATTCTCGTTAAGTTATTTTTTTAGTCTGGTTTTTGGTTTGCTTTGTTTTGGTTTTTTAATTTTTGTTTGCTTTTCCTTTTGGTGCAATCAGATGACTTTATCAAGCAGATATTCTCATGTGTGTGGCAATTCCTTCATCCCATCTTCCTCATCCACTTTACTGAACCTTTCCCTGCTGTCACAGTGACAATCTGAAAGACAGAAAATTCCGCACTGCTGATGCTAGTTTTCATTTGGGGATGAATGGTGATGAGGTACGTGCATTTGTTCCCTGCTTTGTTCATTTCAGCTCTTAACACTGTCAGAGCTAGGTGCAGATGTTCTCTCTAGGACTCACTTCTGGGGTAATTGCTCCACGCTTGAAATTTACCCTCACGCATCTATTGCTGTAAGGCTTATTTTGGGCTCAGAGATTTTATGGTTATGATTGCCAGGGATATTTTATTCAGCCTCATAAGGCAACTAGTCAACTGGTATCAATTAATATTGTGTTTCCAACTTCTATAGATCTATATTGAGTTGCCACAACCACAGAGCTGGCCTAAAATTTTTGGCTTGGGGACATGCTCCTCCGAAAATTCCTTAATTAACACCAAATTTTCATAAATCCTTTCTCCCCTCTCCTTCTAATTGCTACTGCTGTGGTACATGCAGGAAAGGGACATATCTGTGAATCAAGTGTTGTTCTGAATGATCAATGATGTATGTTTGCCTTTTCACTGGGGACAAGGTACTGCAGGTGAAGAAAGATGCTTGATGTCTTGGGGTGACTGTATGCTGTTGTATCCCCTACCACTGCTCTATGCCCAGACATGATTCCTGAGCCTTTCTATGCCTTTAAAACTGGATCCCTGAATTTGACCTAAACCACCACACTTGGTCTTTCCAAATGTGTTTAATTATTCATTGAAACTTGAGTTTCCATGTATTTACGTTTATTCTCACTTTTCAGTAGCCATATTCTCCACCTCAAGTTAAACATTATAGCAGTGTTAAATGAAGACAATAGACATGATGGGCTATATAAAAGCAATTAAGAGTAAAGGAGAACCGATCCATTTATTTTACCTCATTACCTCGTCATGCTTTAACGTTTTTAACATTTTGAAATCTGCCTAAAAAAGGAATTTTAACCATTCTCTTCTTGGGTATTGCACATAAAAATATTTAAATAACATCTGCTCAGTCCCTAAGTTTTTTGCTTAGAGAACTAGTTCTGTAGTTTGCAATTTACATTAAGTTTATTAAACAATCAGTTAACAATTTCTGTAAGCAAATACTACTTCTGCTTCTACTGATAAAATGTGTATCACTGGAGAGCTAACATTTCACACATTCACTATTTCTGTCCTGAACAAACATCCTGTTAATTACACTAATGAGTTTTCTAGCATTGGTCTTGGTTCATATGATCTATTCAATCATAAACAACAGTTTATTCTCTACTTATGTCCTTTATGAGTCAATTTCTTGGGTAAGACATTTTCTTGTTCCTATTAACAAGATGCATGCAGTGCAGTGAAATGCATGCATGTGCTTTAAAAATGGATGACCATCAGCTAACTAACTAAATGCTGGCTAGATTTACTGAAATATTTGCGGTACTTCTTTAATTCAGTGTTGCTTCAAAACTCTTTAATTGTTCATCAAAAAAGGGAACCCTTAACAGGGAAACAGTTTTGGTGTTTAAGAAATTAAGGTCATTGTAATATATAAAACTTGGAAAATCTTAATCTCATGGGTTTTGTTGAGAAATTATGTCACATTTATGTAGAAACAACAACTGCTTAGGTGCAACTCAACATACTTTTGATCTTCTCCTTTCGATTTGGATGTATTCATTTGATCTGGCTTTACTGGGGGAACCATCATGTATGCTGCATTTTAGGAAATGCTGCTTCCTGTGAACACCTCTTTGGTATTAGGTTCTTTAATCATTCTACTTTAATCATTACTACTTCTAGTACAATTTACTTTCATCTTCTTGTAGGAAGCAAGCGACAGAAATTAGAGATAGAAAAACCTATTAGGTCATTCCCTTCTTTCCATTTCGCCAGAATAGGATTGTTTCCTGCAGTGTATGAGAGAGTTTGCTTTGCAGTGAAACAGCCACCACCTCATGGTACATCGTGCTGATACATGAAGGGCAGCATGTGTAAAAAGCCCATGGGTTTTGTGAACGGCAGGCCAGAACTGTAAGTAAGCAGCAAGGTCTGCAATGTAGGAGCAGACAGAAAATTGCCATATACTAACAGAGGGCAAACTCAGTGCAAGATGTCAGTCCTCACATTTTTTTGATAAATCACCTTTATTGAAGAATGCAGATTCAAGTTCACAGAAACATGAAATGCTTGTTGATTTTCCCAAGTATGCCATCAAGGGAAGGAAGCCTAGAAAAACCCTCTATGCTTCATTTCAATCACTACCAAAAAAAAAATAGTGTCAATTCAGTTGAAAAAGAAAGCTTCTTTTTACAATTCACATTTTTAAATAAATTTGAAGCAGAAGTTTAAATACTTACAACATAGTGGTTTTCAGTTTAACCTGAAACATTTTTCCAACTGCTGTTTGTAGAAAGCAGAGTGACCAGCTGTTCACATAAGTCTGGTAAAATGCTTTTGTAGGGGGTCATATTGCAGAGACTATGATGTGAGGTCTCTCTGCTCCCCCCAACACTCCCAACATGGCTGATTTATTCAAAAGTTTCAATCCACTTATGGATTTTATATGCCTCACTCCAGAGATTTGTAACCATCCTTTTATCTGTCCTCTACTGGATCCGTACATGATACTGACAAAAACACATAAAATGACTGAGCTTTAATGAAAAAAGCTTATATCCTGCTCAAATACGTTCTTCGTGTTTATCTGATAAATTCTATTTATTTCCTCTCTTCTCCCAAATCTCTACTTTTCCTATACATGTAATAATTTTCAAATATTTGTACATAGGTATTCCAGTCTTGCTAGCTAATCATTAAACAAGGTAACTATTTTAATTTTGTTAACTTTTCCTCACAGGGTAATGCTTCTGACTTTCTAATTCTCTATTTAGGTTTTTTCCCAGTTTCTTCTTTGTCTGAATCATTCTTATTGATACCTTCACTGATTTTAGGTTCACCTAATACCTTATAAACTCACTGAAGCTCACCATGGCAGTGATTATCATGTAGGATCATCACAGCAGTGGCTATCTCTCCGATAAAACTCAAACCCAGGCATAAAAATTGCAGATGAACAGTGCTATATTTTTCTCCATCTGCTGAAAGCAGAGGGATGCTGCCAGTCTTTTCTGTGGCTCCTGAGTCAAACCTCTAGCTAGCTTATATTTTTAAGACTGATCCAGTAAGGTGTTACACTGAGCAGAGAGAGAGGGATAGACAGGAAGAGGAAAATGGAGATCTTAAAAGGATTTCTGTCCTGACTGAGCTTAGGAGACTTACGTGGGACTTACCACAACTTCACTGCTTATTACATATATAGTTATTTTTGGTATTTTAATATTTATATATATTTTAATACAGTTAACTTTATAGAAAAATAGATAATGGCTTAAAACAGAAATAGGGGAGGTTTACATTAGATATTAGGAAAACGTTGTTCACTGTGAAGTGAAGATGGTGAAGCACTGGCACAGGCTGCCCAGAGAAGCTGTGTGTGCCCCATCCCTGGAGGTGTTCAAGGCCAGGTTGGATGGGTCTCTGAGCAACCTGATCTAGTAGAAGGTGACTCTGCCCGTGGTGCAGGGGTTGGAACCAGATGTTTTTTAAGGTCTCTTCCAAATCAAACCATTCTACGATGAAAACTGCAGCAGTTCAATTTTTTTCTACACTTAGCATAGAGAACAAGTTTTCTTCCTGATGCCAGTCAATGATCCATACACAAGGGTGTGATTTTTATTTTTCCACTCCGCAAATCCTTTGTTTAGGCAGGTGCAGAGGCCCATGCTTCATACATTGCCAAAAAGTGGATTTTGCATTATGGAAAATATCTTTTTTTTGATAAGCCAAGCTTAAAAAACAAAATTAAGCTGGAAAGACTAGCAGAGGCAGTTGATGAAGAAAGCAATGACTGATTAAATCAAGGACATTAATATCTCCTTCTCAACAGTGTTAGGCACTTACTGCTTTGGCATGTGTAGTGGCTCCAGGAGGGAACACTTGGTGGTTACAAGGACTGTGCTAACATTGATCATACCAGATTGTCTGGCTGTGACCTATTTAATTTGAAATTGTTGTGTGCATTATGCCAACCATTTGAAGTAAAAAAATTGCTCACGATGAGTTTTTGGCTATTAACTTGAAGCTCTGTCCAAGTCTAATTGATTTGTGATCATAATATATATTGACGGCTGACTGGAATTCATAAAAGCCTACTTGTTGAGGCTTGTTGTCTTCCCTTCGGTTGTTCAATGTCATGCCATGCTGTAGTTAATCCATCACAGGGCTGTGTTCCTCTCCTGTTGCATGGGAAAGAAAAATAGAACACAGGCAAAGTACATCTTAAGCAGTTGACAGAAATCTCCCAGCAGCAAGGCTGGACTACCAGTCTCTTTCCAGCTCTTTCCAGTGACAGCCCTACCACTCTAAGGTCATACTTACCACACAATTAAATCTTATCAATTCATCCAGGGAAAGAAGACTGGCAGCTCAGGCTGGCTAGGACTTCTCCAGAAAAGATTCTGAAACCATTCCACTGGAAGAGAGAACCAGATTCAGATCTTCTGACTAAATGCCTTTTACAGGAGCGGGGCTTGTAAGGGAATGATAGGTAAAATTAGCAAAGGGATTGTGTGCAGGGAAAGGATCTGAGTGGCAGGTTCTCTTCTATCTACCTACAGCTGCCTCTGGGAAATACTCCTTAGGTTATAAAAGAAAAAGAAAGTATTAGAAAAAGGTAGAGAACTATACCTCATGAGCAGAGGAACTTCTCCCTTGTCTTTCAATTTAAGGTACAAACCACCAATGGAAGCAATATTTAAGGACCAGCCCTCCTGATGGCAATCCCTGGTGGCTAGTGGCAGACTCTCTTCTTGGGTGTACAGCACTGCCTACATATTGTTGAGGAACCGTAGGCGTCAAAATGAACAGCATGTGCTTTGGAATGGGTGTGAAAGCCCTAGAAGATAAAGACTCCTATTTTTAAGACACAACCCTTTTGTGGGTTTAACTTCTCTAAACCTTGAATATGAAAATGGAAAAATAAATTCAGGGAACTACTGCTGTTTTATTAATATTTAATAAATTATTTACAGTACATTGAACAATGAATGGGTGCCACCCTGTAATCTCCATGTTGCAGGAGCATGTGCTTTTAGCTGTCATTCTGCTTTGATTAGAAATAGAGGCACATCTGTCACATAGAACAGTGATGGGGAAGTTCACAGCAGGGACAAGTTGCAAATACTTTGCCAGTGCTAAATAGATGGCCAGTCCACATGAAATTAGTTGAGTTATTGCACTTGCATGAGTTCCAACAAGCTTCAGATACCCTGAATTTATCAACTAAGTGCCTGTTACTTTGTTATTTCTCTGAAAAATTTGAATACTGTCGCTTCTCTTCTTCTGAGTGGCTTCAAAATTCATAGAGGTCCTTCACAAATGCACAGCACCAAGAAAAGGGATATAGGATGAAAGAAACAGCTTCACCATTGTCTTGTTTATCAAAATACGTGGGTTTATGAATTTAAAATATTGCATCTGTAGCATTTTGCCACTTATTTATTCTGGCTAAAGGCTGTATTTGCAGTCTCCCTGAATTATTGTGTAGTCCTTTATTTTTTCATATGGAACACAGAAGATGTATTCTCAACTATGAATAACGTTTCTAGGATAAATAGTTTCCAGAGACAGCCCATTCCAAAATTACAGACTTCTATGACTGCTACATCAGAAACATCTTCAGAAGTAGTCAACCAGACACAAATCTAATTGCCATAGCTGAAAATAAATGTAATTTAAAATGTGACACAGATGTATCCAGATCATGGACGCTAGAACATATTTCCATAATCTTCTGGTAATTTAGCAGTCATGCACTAAAATCACTGTTAGAATTAGCAGAGATAAACTCTTTTCAGCAGGGCAAGACACATGTGGGTTTCCTGAATTTCAGTCACAATTTCTACAAAGTAGAGTGCAGGACAGGGAAACATTTTAATTCAGTCCCTGCTATGTAGAAACATAGATCCAAAGGAAAACAAGTGTACAGAAAGTATTGCAAACAACAATCCTCTGCTGGTCTATGAATGTGTTTGTTTTTCAGCAACTGTAAGACACAGAAACGTAAGACAGAAGAGAACTTCAAGAGGTCATATAGCTTGCATCTGTGCTCTGAGATAGGATTAGATACAGATGAGGCAGGTTCTTGCCTAATCTGTTTCTGAAAACATTAAATGTGTGTTTTTACACAGCTGCATTAGATAATTTTTTGTGTCATTAATTACCTTTACAGTTATAAAGCTTTCCCTAATATCTAGCCTCAAACTTCTTTGTTATCAATTAAGCTGATTACCAGTTGTCCTAGACTCATTGTAACACCACTCTAAATATAGCTTCAAACTTAACCCATTTTAAAATTTCACATGATGCAGGTATCACAGAACCATTTTTCCAGTGCATTCCCTGAACTAATCAGTGATTGAGATGAAAATTGTTCAGATGTAGTTTGTCGTGTGACAAGAAGATAATTCAGGAAATAAGGCTCTTTAATATACTATCTGTGATTTTTTCTTCCCACCAGACAAAAATTACTTCATTCCCTTTTTCTTGAGGAAAAATAATTTGAGGAACTCCCTCAAATATGAATATCTGATTTTAGTTCCCTTGTATTTAATTTTTGGAAGAAAATAATGTAAAGAAACTGAAGCCCATTTTCATACAACCTTCAGAAGCTATGGATAAATACTAATAAAATTCACTTAGGCAACAAACTGAACAGGAAAACTGAGTGTCCTCAACATGGAAGTCAACTATAGGTATTATTGAAACCTGTGTTACACGAAAACACAGTATTAAAATAATGTAATATCAAAGAGCACTGGAATGCCGGAGTGGCTGCTGACCAAGCTTTCTACTGGCAGCCAAGTTCACCTTCTTGCAGTATTCCATGATGTCAGAAGATGAATCCTTCCATATGGGATTTGCTGTCTCGAACACATACGTGAGTAAGGACATGGCCTATATTTTGGCACACTGCCCTATTTTAGAAAAGTCTGAGGTGACACAGCAGCTGTTCTGCACGACACGATGTTTTTATGCATGTGACTGTGACTTCTGTAGTAATGTGCTAGTAATGTCTTCTTGGTGGGATTTACTGGTGACATGAGATTTATAGCTGGAAACAGATGTTCCTTGTTCCTTAATAGCTGTAGAAGAGTTAGGTTTACTGGTGAAATATTAAAATTATATACATACACTACGGAATTAGATCCATTAATAATAGAAATGTACATTGGTTTTATGATATCTGTATACCTAAATTCTGGGGCAATTGAAAATCAGTATCAGTTTGGAAACTTCCCCTTGGAAATATTTTCAGAAAAAAAACAACAAAAAAACACCAAACAAAACAAACAAAAAGACCCTACAACCAAAGCTTAAGTTCATGTCTTTTTTTCCCCTTGTTCTCTATCTGAAAGCTATTAGTCTTACATCCATCCTGAAAAAGACCGAGGTGAAGTAGTTCCTGCACCAAAATGATAATTATTTTTTCCTCTGTTTCATCATAAAAATACAATGGCATATAACCTATAAAATACTTCTATTTAAAATAGGAAAGTAATATTTCTCTCTAATTTTTCACAAAACAAATGGAGAGATACTGAGTTTAGGATAAAACTTGACAGTAAAACATAGTGAATATAGTGAGCCTTGATGTCTTTTTAATAGGGCAAAGGTATAGGTTGCATTGCATTGACACAGTCACTCCAGTTTTCCAATGCTATTTAATGTTGCATTTTTTTAATAGTGAACTGAAGGTTAACAGGTTACTTTATATCTATATTCTTCTTCCATGTTAAGGACATTCAGTTTTCCTTTTTAGTTTGTTCTCTGGATGAAATTTAACATAATCTATCTAAAAATTCTGAAGGTTGTATAGAAATACTGTGGGTTCTTTACATTAATTTCCTCCAAAAATTAAATACCTCGTTTAACACTTCTTTCCACAAGGAGAAACTGGTAGCAGAAGGAAAGAGATATTGTCTTATGATTACTTTTTTCAAGGTGACTTCTCCATCTTCTTTTGTTTGATTTAAATGCTCTCTTTAACACAGAAAAGAGAAAGAAAAAAAAATAAATAGTGAAATCTTTTCCGTAACTTTAAGTTTTCCTCTGTAGGGTCTTGTGGTGATAAATTCAGTGCTGTAAGATAAAATAATTGCTTTAAAAAACCCACACAAGTAGGCCTTAGTAATATCATCTGTGTGCTCTGTAAAAAAGGAAACAAATTTAGCTCTGCATGTAAGGTGGTGTTTCTCAAGCTGGTAGGTTTGCTCCACATTTCAGGAAAAAAATTAAAAATTAGTTCAAAACATCTTCCTTCCAAGTCATTTCACTTAAGCCTGTCTAAGATCAGTACTGACTTAAACTTAGATTTTGAAGCTGAAAAAACAGCTAGGTGGTGACCTTGGTGAAATTTCGTTTCATTTGTAGCAAGAATTTATAGGGCAGATTTCTCTGCTGTAAAACTGCCCATCAGACGTGGCATCTTGGCACATGACATGAGGGACCCAGCGTCCATGGGCACTGGAAGCTGGAGCCAGGTTTGGCTCAGTCAGCAGATACTGTGGAGTGCTGTGCAAGGTGCTGCTCACCTACCCCACTAATATTTTGCTTCTAATCTGCAAGTCTTGGTCACAGTAGAATAATACTTTCAAAAAGTGTGTAGTGTGGTAGTACCTCTACACAAAAGTAGGAGACTGCGGTCTGTCCCACTGGTCCTCCCTGCAGCTGGTCTGTCCCTGCCCCTGCAGCAGAGGTTGTGTTAGTCTGCACCTCTGTTTCAGCACAGCTAGGAACAGTGAGTCACCTGACAAAGGACCACAGGCTTTATTTCCAGCTGTGTATGGAGATGTGTTTTAGCTCAGCAGCACTCAGATATAGATATCTTAGGGGTAAGAGTCCCAGAGAAGTGGTGAGTGCAAACCCTTTCCCCCGTCCTTTATCACTTACAGAATCAAGATTTGGTACTTAAAATTTAAACTGTATCTAAAAATTAAATGGTGAAACAATCTCATCATTCTGCACGGCTAAGGAATTTTCAGGATGATTCAGGAAAGCAGCTGAGCTTGACTAGGACATGAGATTCGTAGCACTATTGGTATACTCATTTATTTTTACCTTTGATGTGTGCATTTAAAAAGAGACTATGGACATGAAACACCACCTTGGTTTGGATTTTTTTTTAAATTACTTTATGTTCCAGAGTCCTTACTGTTGGAAGGTGTACAAAGGTTTTTAAATGTTGTTAGCTTACATTTTTATTTATGTATTTACTGGCATATTTGTCTACTCTGCAGGAAGGTTCTGAGAGTTCAATCTTTTATTTTGAGAGTCAAATTTTGTGCTTTTAACTCTGAGATTGCTAATCAGTCCAGGTACTTAAACTGTTTTGAGAACTCCCTTCCAGTCTGCTGCAGAGAAAAGTATTTTCCATTTTAATATTTGTTCCTGTTAGGTGCTTTAGTGGAAGGCAGTCCGAAGCCTGTTTGTACTATGACCCTCATAATTGACCGACAGGCTGATTCTGGGCTATCTCTGTATAATTTGTCTGTGCCAAATCCAAGTCTTTCAAGGAGGTGAGCACAAAATACTTACATGTATGTATACACACTTCAAATTCAAAGAGATATAAGTCTGATTTAGTCATTTTAGTAGATATTTCTTTCCTTCCACAGATTTGTTCTTGCCATCTCAGGTACTATTTATACTGAATGGCTTCATTTCAAGTCTTCACTTATACCAGTTCTCTGATATTACATCAGGACTAACGAATACGTTGAGGATTAGTTTATGCTGCTTACAGAGACACATATGTGGGTCTCTTCATGAGTTAATTATCCACAGTCTGTTAGATTAAGTACATTATGAGGTATTACAGGTGTGATTTTTTTTATCTTTTGTGGAATTTTGGGGGAAGGAAGGAAGGGATAGGGCGATTTTTGTCTGTTTGATTAGGTTTGTTTTTTCATGTAGTCTTTGGTAATATATTACATTTTTCTTAAAAAAAAATCTCTAAACACTGATGACATAATTTTGTCTAAAGAAAAAAATCTGTTTCACTTTCCTAGAAAGAGCAATTTTGCCATGTCCGAAGAATGATTATCCTGAAAGTAAGGTTCACCTGAAAAAGGGACTTAAAATCTGAATGACTGGATTAGATCATTGATACAAAGTGGGAACTTCCCAAGACTGCATAGAGAAGATCGTTCCCATTTGTCGAGTTTGAGGTCCAGTGATACTGTGGTTGACAACAACTCCTCCTTATGGAGATTAGTAGATGGTTTAAAGAAAAAGTGGGCAGCAAAATATCCTGTGTAAATGACAGAGAGCAGGAGGGGTAGGGCTGCCATCCCTGCCAGTTCAGCCTCTAGGTCACAAGCAGAACTTGTCACAATTTTTAAAAACATGGCTGTCAACTAATCATCAAACCTAGCTCCCATGCACCCTTTTCCACTGAAATAATCATAAGCAATTGGAAATGTAGCTGCAGGGTACTCACTGGCCAACTTCCCAGTCGCCTTTGCCATCTGTCTGGAATTCAACCCAATGGACACAGGAGGCTAGCTAGAAAAGGGATTGGTGTCCTGTGTCCTATGTTGTTTGTCATATTATTAACAAACAGTCCTACCATTCTGAAAATGGCAGAAATGGTCCACAGTAAAAAAATCCACAGCCAGATCTAAATTTTTCCAAATTTAGTGATGTTCCAATCTGTAGATTTGATTTAGAGCCAGAAATTAATATACATTTAGTAATAACTATAAAGGCTAATGTCAAGGTTTTGAAAGACAGG
>VXAZ01004105.1:159906-228795 GCA_013399875.1 Gymnorhina tibicen | reverse complement strand
GTTTTCAAACCAACACAATCCCCTCCATGAGAAGCCTACTTCTGCCAGACCCATAACAGCTGAAATGTGGTTTTGATTATTTTCTTTCTTTGAATGAAGCATTTAGTGCACTATTGCAGAGTCTCAATAGGGCCTACCCTACGTGCGGTGTTGTGGTGGCAGCACTGCAGGGAAGAACGCATGCAGGTATCTCCTGAATACAGTTTTTGAACTTTAAGGGACTGGACATTTGACACTTGGATAAACCTACTGCCTCCTGATAAGCAAGCATGTTGAAAGTAGCTGAATGCTAAAGCTGCAAAGATTTGGCCTGTTTGAGAACTTGATGCTATGGAAGATGGGGGCACCTTGTCATTGGACGAGGTATTACTTGGCAACCAGGTGGAGTTCTGCTTTTCCACTTTGGAGAAACTCCCTTATTGTAGTGTGGTAATGAAAACATACCACCAGTCTGGGTAACTTGGAAATGGCTGCCTGCACAAATGTCTCCTGCTTGTACTGGAAGCTGGTACTAGAAGCAAATGAAGTTCTAATGGCTGACTGTATTACGAGGGAACAAAAAGGGCAAGAGGACTGTGCTTGTTCCTTTTTTTCCCATCTGAAGTAGATGAAAGTTGTTGAGAGGGTCTTTGGGTATTTTTGCAGCCAAGTGAGAAAAAACAACTTGCACCTCTGCATAGGAAACATCTGCTTTAGTGAACATAGAACTTCTACTGGGCTTTTCATTTAATTGCAAGAACCCTTGCACTCCTGAAATCAGTCAAAGAGTGTAACTCTCATGTTCAAAATTAAGAGCTGTTAAGTTTCTTTGAATATTAGTTCTCCTGAGGAAGAAGAGTATGAAGACATTTTGACAATATTGCATTTCATATGAAAAGCTGAAGTAAAATATGCTATTTAAGGGTTTGGCTGGATTTCAAAGGAAATGTGCAGAAGTTCTGCAAGACATACTTTTTAAATCTTACGTGAAGGGAAATGTCTAAGGATGAAGGTGCTCTGTGTCAGAACTTTGTATTCCTTCAGTTTCAACTTCCATCTGTTGGAGTATGTGCACAGTTATACTAATAGTTTCTTTTGAGGTCTTCCTTTTTTTTTAAGTATTCCTTGAACAATTTTAGATTCACTATTTCAGCCAAATCTACTGTGATCCCAGGCAATTAGCTGCCCCGATTAAGTGTCTTTTCTGGTGCTCATCTTCAGATTTCTGATAATTGAGTTGATGGAAGAGTATGGATCTCATGTATTCCTTACAGTTTGGCAAGTTGTATTTGTGCTGGGGCACCTGCTGCATCTTGTTCTTGACCTGGGCTAAGGTACACAACCCTCCACACCCCTTTAAAACCTCAGTCAGCATTGTCTACCAGGCTTTTTCTTCCCTGCTGTAGATCTTGCTGTCCTGGTGTTCATCCTGTGGGTCTGATGCCTTGGAGTGGTTACCTGAAAACAGAGGCTAGACAAGATTAAGAGAAAAAGAGCAGGTATTTATTGACGGGCCTTCAATAAAGGTACACTCTGGCTACAGAGTGCTAGGGCTACACCCAAAATGGACCCTGGGTCACGGGTTTTTCACACTTTTATAAGTTTGGTCCATTTGCATATCAGGGTAAACTCTCCAATTACAATTTCAGGTAATGATGTCATTACCCCAAGATTGTTACACCTTTCCAGAGGCTTAGTTTACATATTTTGGGGCCTGGGACAACAAGATGTCCTTGAGTTCAGGCCCAGAGAGGATTTGTTATGTCTAACAGTAGCTGACAGGCTATGTGAAGTTTTAGAGTTACACGCTAAAACAGAACTGGGTCTGAAAATGTAAAAGCTAAATCAAAAAGCTAAGGCATCAGGTCTCCCTTATCTAGTTTCTACTGTGGTTGGCTCTTCCTGTCCATTTCTCTTGTTGACAGGAACTGTTTGGCATGGTGACGGTTGCACTTCTCTTTCTCTCCCCTGTGGCAGTTGTTTTCCCAGGACTGGTGTATGACTAGTGTCTCCACACTGGGCATTGCTGCCTTGCTTGCTGCCACTGGGCAGGCTGGCTGGTTCATGCTGCAGGAGAGATTGCCATGAAAGCCAGCAGCATCAATGCCCTCCTACAGGAGGCTTCACACTGCCCAAGATGGTCAGGCTCTGTGGGCTGAAACTGCCAGTATCTCGGAACACCTGAGCCCTACTAAAACCATACGAAAACCTGCTCTATGAATTACAGGGGAAAGTGGGGATCCGGTTTTTGTGGTGGCTTCTGGGTGTAACTGCAGCAGTATCTTGCTAGAGTGCATGAACAGCACTGTGCAGGTGCTGTACTTGATTGGGATAAAGAGTAGAGGAATGGGCAGAGGACGAAGGGGAGCAAATTCACAGGTGAAAATAGCAACCTAAGTCGCTTATGTCTCGGTGGAGGGCTGAGAGTTAACAAGTTGTGATGGTTTGCTGATTAACTTGATCAAAGTAACTAGGTCATTAATAGGCTTGGCAGCAAGGTAAATTGACTTAAAATATCTTTTGGTTCAAGTTCACAGGTACAGGGTTTTTTTTTCTGTGTCAAATTGTTAGCTGGCTGCAGATTAGAGACCCTGGGATAACTGCTGTTTATGAAGAAAAGTAGGAAAGTGCTCCTGTAAAGCATTGTGGTGGTTTTATTCTTTCTTGTCGTCTTTTTGTGACAATGGTAAAGTGAGCTGTACCAGCCTAAAAATTAGTTTCCTAATGAAAGAGAGCTGATAAGGATGCCTGGGTATCTACTCTGTGTTTCACTTTGATTTCAAAGTAAAAATGACTGTCACTACTTCTATTTTCTAATACAGAAGCTTTTACATTTATTTCTGTGTCTGAAAGCTCTTGGAGGTGGTACAGGAGTATTTCCAAATAGGGCACTGTGTTGGTTGAAAAAGTCTCTATTGAGCTTCTCTGGAGCCATTTTTATTTTTCAGAAACTACTTCTATAGAAATCGATGAGAAAACCATTGTCTAGAGTTTGTGCAGCTAACAATTTGCTAGAGGGTTAGAGCATGCCGAAACCTCTCTGGAAACAGAGTTGTAGTACATGAATGGTTTGAAATAGTCCCTAAAACTTGTCAATTTTTCCTTCAGATTTTAAAATTCTTGCATTTTTATTTCCTCTTTGTGCATGAACAAGAAAACAAAGAAGAACTTTGTTTTGCATTTTACCGCTCTGCATAAAACTCTGTGGTTTCTTGTAAGTGGTCTCAAATATCCAAAACAGAGCTTAAGAAGACTTTTCTTGCATATGGCATCTTGTGTTTAAACAATATGACCAGTAATGGTGATAGCATTCTGGCTTGAGTTGTGTAGCTGCTGTGTGCTCCACTTGGCTTGGGCTACCTCTGGCAAGGAATCGCCTGCCTCTTTGCTTTTCTGCTGCTGGTTGACACCATGATGCTGAATATCCAGAGGCATTCATGGCTTGCTTGAGTGGCAGCTGCAGTGGGAATGGTGTTACAGGACATGAGAGCTTGTGTCAGCTGCGGATGTGTGGTTCTTGTGTTACTGGGTCAGCTAGCCGGACAATGAGGGCTGCCTGGGGAGGGGAGCCAGCCAACAGTGTAGATGCTGACAGATGGTTTGCTCATTCAAAACACTGAAATAGTTTTTTTTTGCTTTTTGACAGGATAGAAGGGAATATTTTTATATTCTGGTACTTGGAGTCATGGTGGTGGCAGGGGAGGGTGTCCTCAACTGGTTCTAGATGCCGTAAGACAGACTTGATACACCACTGTCATGTTTCTGGCCTTTGAACCAAATGGTGTCCCAGTAGCCTGCTTTTGCCAGTCCCTAATATCTTGTCTGGTAACTGGAAGGCTCTTAGCTGATTAAATACTTCTTGTACCTCTCTTACTGTCTTGAGTAACTTGAATACTGGGGCATAGATGGTAGATTCTTATCACTTGGTGAGTACTCTGATAGGGGTGTATCACTATTTGCTCTTGGAGAAGAGATTGTCTTGTGTACACGGATGTTGGAGATGGTGATCTCAAAACCTTTAAACTGAAGTACTGTCACCAGACACTGGGTATTTGTTGCATGACATGATTAATTGCACAGCTAAATTTTTACCATGCTGATTACAATCAGCTTTTTTAATTCCTAGCCTAACCTAATCTTTGAACTACAGTTTTGCTTTCACGCTACCTTAATACATAAATATAATTCCTTAGTACATTCCTTGTTCCAAGGGAATATTTTAGAATTTTTCAGCTAAAACCTCTTGTTCTACCACTTAATTTCTCCCGTCCATTTTCTTAAAGAATGGTTTTATTGCTGTATCTTGAACGTTAACTAGAAAGATGTGTTTTGAGAGGCCAATGACTATTTTATGTAGCTTTTAGTTATACGTCCTCAAGAAAAATTCCAACTTGCACTGGAAAAATTACAGACAGTTCTCCACCAAGAGCCCATGTCTACATATCATATAGGAATTCTGGTTACGACCCTTAGTGTAAAGCAGTGCTAACTGTCTGCCTTAGCTCTGTGAACAAAACACTATGTAGTTTTGAAACTGGCAAAAAGGTGTGGTCCTGGAGGATCCAAAGCTTTGTTCAACAGTTATTAGTTTATGTTCTGATGATAAAGGTGAGGCTGCAGAACCCTCAATATTTTTGCTGTTTTCTCTTACAGAGAGGCTGCTTACCTTCACCAGAGTAAAGCAATACCATTTATTTCTTTGGTCGGCGTTTGTTTGTGGATTATTAAATGCTGTTATACTGCTGCCTGCATTTTCCTCATCTATACTGGACTTGATTCGTGTGCATGTGCTTATCAGAATTTTATAGATTGTTATTAACTAGTTGGGGAGTACCGTCTCTCCAGCCACGGAAAGTGGAGGAGAGCACTTCTAGCGTAATCATGGGAATAAGTAAACAGGAAAAGGTAACTGTAGGTGCTGTGCACAGCATGTCTCACCTAAATGCCTTGGTTTTAACTTTGTTCCTCAATCTTGTGTTTCTTTTTGACATAGGACCAAGTTTAAACTGCTTGTTGCAGTTTTGTAGAGTTTACATAACACTAAACACTTTGAACAACAGTTCAGCCTTTCACAAGCTGGCTCTTTCAGTCTTTTCACTTCTTTAACATCTTGTTCTCTCATCCGTGTCTTTTAATTCTGACTTGGCTGCTGTCCCGCACCTTTCTTTAAAAGTTGCAGCTGCCTGTGTAGTAGATGTACTTGGGTTACTTTAGTGGGTTCTGTACCTGCAGACTTGCTCCTAGTTGCTTTCACAAAACTAACCTTTGTCAGATGTTGGACAAAAAAATATAAATGTCCATGTCTGATCCAGTGGACTTGAACTGATCAAGCAGTCAGAACAGCACTCTGCATCCTGCCATGCTCAAGTTCAGCTTCCTCCCCTGTCATAGGTCTTCTGTGTGGCCTCAATGCAATTTTTAGTCTGTGCCTCCTTTGGGGGTTTCTGCTGATCCAGCTGCATTAGTTGCCAGTGTGCAGGTCTGCAGGCAGAGCTGTGTCCTTCTGTTGCTGGTCCTGAATCATAGCCTTGGCTTTAACACTTGCACACTGTGAAAGCTTTTATGTTGAACCTACACTGGAGGTACTTCCCTGGGTCAGTTTTCTTCCCTAGAAAAGTGTGCTGATTATAGGCATGGTGGTAATGCTTATGCCTGTCCTCTCACCCGCAGAGATGGGTAGTAGCACATCCCTCTGGACACCTGAGGACTAATATTTGCATGGAAGGCACTTTGCAGTGGTAAGGGGCAAACACATATAATACTAGATCTTGATGTAAAAATTGCTGTATTACTTTGATAGTTTTCTTAGATAACCTTCCATGTGTGGCTAGTTTGACAGCTGCTAGAAACAGCACATCTGATGATGCAGTGGGTTTTGGGAGAGGGTTAACAAAAGATGCATGTTCTCTAATGGACAGACGTCGTTTAGTTTCAGTAGAAGCTTCATCAAAATAACTCTTGGATAGATCACTTCAGAGACTACAGCTCTATTTTCTATGGATTTGGATAGGAATTACTACCATGGCAGGGTGTGGACTTCGGGCAAAGACTGATTTAAGATTAGTGGGACTATTGTGTGAGGAAAGTGTGAGGATTATCTCAAGCACTCATTATTGATTATTTTACTGCCACATTTCTGAGGCTCGCCAAGGGCATGTATCTTCTGCTACTTTTCTGCTGAAGCGGATTGCTTGGAAGACTATGAGATTATTCCAGGCCAGAACCTTTTAAATTGCTAAGTCTGAAATACCATATGCTGTTTTAAGAGGGTGCCCTAAACTGTATTACCGTACTGTAGCTATAGAAGACATAACAGAGCAAAGCAAACTGCTGTAGCAAGACAGTATAATGTGCAAGTCTAAACTACAGTCTGCACAGTGTTTTCCTAAAGCAAACATGGTGTGTTTGGGGGGAATAACTTGTTTTGCAACATTTCCACACATACAAATGCTGTACTGTATAAATGCTTTCATTGTTGTCTGCTTCTGTTTATCAAATCAGTGTCTGTACAGATTTGTGAAAAACTAAGTTTAGATTAATGCATATACCAAATTCATCTTCTTTTCAGAGAAAAGCATTGTTTTATTTGTAGGGCAACTCTTTATATTTGTCTGTGGTACTTGTTACAGAGCTTGTGTCTGCACTACCTAAAATTTCATTAGTGATTTGAATCTGTCATCTGTCTGAAATTATGCTTTCCAGAGGCCACTGAGCCACCACTGCCCAACACAGGAAATACTTACGTTTCTGCTGTTGTGTCTCTGCTGCCTGTTGGAAGAGAAGGCTATTAAAACTGGTGTAGACACTGTAGCTGGGTGATGCATGTCAATCTGAGTTGTGTTAACTTAGTTGCACAGGTTTTGCATGGTTTTTAGGAGAGGACTGTTCCATTGAATCCTTTTTTCCCCTTTTCATTCAAATTAAAATCCAGTTCTTCACATAAGAAAGGGATACTTCAGATGGTACATTCAGCAGATGCTTTTCCTCTCTTAAGACCTTTGATCGTAGACTTAATAATTCCACCTCATTTGCTCAGGTAACCTGTTGAGTACTGTTGTTTCTGCTTAGAAGAATTATGTGAGGTCTCTGAAAGAGACATACTTGCTGTGTTTGTTCAGTCTCCACCACCATGGTGAGCTCCCTTCCTGGCACTGCTCTTTCTACTGCCTCTTCAGCTTTCTTCTCCAGACCCTGGCACCTTGGAGCCAGGCCAAGAGCAGGGGGAAAAGATGAGGCATCTCTGTGGCCATCAGCCTGGGCTTTGTTGGCCCCCCGCTCAAGCACCATTATCTCAAACAGCAGTCCTGGAGTTTGTGGTTGATACCCGGTGCTAAATCTTAATGTCTCTGCAAACAGACAAGGCAGCAAAACAAAGCCTTGCTGATTGCTAAGGTTGAGAACTGTCCTGAAACACATGCACATGTGTTGCTATTGTCAGTTGTGGTGTTGCTGGAGAGTCTGTATGGTTTTTCCCCACCAAAAGACTGCTGAGTAAACAGGACTTGGCTGCTGCTGGGTGCCCTGCAGCCTTCCATGGCCGTGGGGCCGTGTCGGGGCTCCAGAGCCAGCTTCCTGAGCAGCACCTTGCCTTGTGGACGTGGACTTTAATCACTGATTAACCCGCATAAAGGGTGGCTGGAATGAAAGAGATTAAACCAGCATGTAGTATCTGTGCTGCCATCTTGTGCACCAGAATTTTATAACACCTTTAAGATTATTTTGTAAATATGGCAGTGTTGTCATGGCAGCAGAAATCTGGTGTGGAAAAATGTTGCTGACATGATTTATTGCTGGTTTAGTGTGCTGTGCAGGTCAGGCAAGGCGTCACTGCTCCTAACTTCTGCTTATCTGAACTGAATATGAAATGCATCAAGAAGGGCTTTGATCAGGGAAATGAATGTTGCAACAAACTTCACTCTGGCATGCACAGCTCAACTGAATGCAGTAATGTGCAGAAAGATCTGTATTGTTTTAACATTTATACACAAAGAATCTGCACATTAATGTTTCATAGTTTTCAGTGTAGCTCTTGCTGAAAGTCAATATCTTCCCTGGTGAAATCATGATGGTAGCAAGTTGAGATTCTGTTAAATCTGGAGACTCAATGATATGCATCTTTGAATTTGAACCAATTCATGGAAGTGTAAAAAAAATTGACAACTGCAAATTAATCCAAAATTTCTTGCTAAAGGATTTGACACTTTCTTTATGTCCTGAAGTTCTGAGATCTTGTGTAGCCAAGTAATTCATGGTGTCCTCCATCTTGCTACCTTCATGTTACTTCTTGTATGTAACATGAGAGAACTGGTGACTGGAACCACTTATATCATACCTTCCTTCATCCTACTGCTGTGGTGACCCACAATTGCAAAATTTTATTTCTTTCAGACAAGTTAAGTTCTTAGGATGGGTAAAACTTCAGATGTAGTAGAGACTGTCTCTGGAGTACGAATCTAGAGCCTCAAATTTAGAAGATGATGTTTCCAGGGTGTCTGGCTCCAGGAGTAAATTGGCATCAGAGGACCATAGCTCTGACTTGAGCTAAGGCTCCCATCTGTAAGGAATGTTCAGGGCTGAACGCACCAGAACATGAGGGGGGAAAAAAAGGGTGTGAAGAAAGCAGTTTTTTCAGCTAACCACTCTACTTTCCGCAGCCTCGAAGTCAAGTCTCCAAGGTTCTGCACTTTTTTATACAACTCATAGTTTTTGCTGTGTTGGTATTCAAATTGTATGTATCTATTTTCATGGAATGGCTGGAAGCTTTGCATGCTTTTCCTCTGGAAAATGTCTGTTTGTGAAATAACCTTTTCCTAAGTTTTCTGGTTTACAAGATGTAGCATGCTAAAGCTTGCAGTATAATGAGAACAAATTCTAAAGTTAACATACAGGTTTTCCTTATAAACAAATCAACACTACTGCCACCCCACTACTCAGCCAAGGAACACATCTAGGTTGCTTTGGCCGCTGCCACCGTCCTTTATAAAGCAATATTTAGGGGAATGTTGGCAGCTAAATGAAAAGTGTATTTTTTTAAGCATATGAAGATTTAAGAGCTGAGATTTCTTAACAAATCTGTAGAGTGAGAAACTAGAGACATAATAGTGTGGAAGTTTAAATGATGAGCTCACATGTTTCAGACAGTTGTATATTTCTGAATATCTCCAAGTGAAAGTTTTGACTTAAACCACTTCCACCACTTCACAGACATTTAAAGCTAGAGTCTAATGTTTTGCTTTGGGTCTGATTGTGGTTACTATTATTTTCTAGCATCAAGATTTTTTTTCTTTGGAACAAGTTAGCCACATTGTACTCTCTAGGGCAGCAGTCTGTTTCACTTGTGCTGAAGTTGACTGAAAGGCTGTGGTTGTGAGCCAGGGAGGTAAAAAGTGTGAGGTAACTTATGCTTATCTTGTCTTCACTACACCTTTTCCATAGCAGCATGCAGTGTTCTGAGCTGTGGCTCTGGAGTCCCATCTTTGCTTCTTTGAAGTTCTGCTTCCCACAAGGTGCAAACCTGGTGCCCTTGGATCCACATCTTGCAGCTTAAATCTGAAAGGACAGGGCAGCAAAAGTATAAGTTTCACTGCAAGATTGTGTGCCAAATGTGATGGGCTTTGGGTGGGTTGTACAACGTATCCTCTCTTCTCTGCTGAACATTGACTCCAGTGTTTCCAGTCTCTTGACCTGTGTGTGTACCTTGCTGACCACACAGACTGTCAATGACAACTTCCTAACTGGTTAAGTTTGTAGTGCAGCTCTGTGGCTTCTAGTTCCCTTGACCTTTCCTTGAATGAGATTCAGCAGGGGGTTTTTGTTTTAAAATGCAGTCTGAGCTAATTGTACTGCTGCTGTTCTCACAGAATGACAGAATGGTTAAGGCTGGGAGGGACCACAGCAGGGCACATGGTCCAACTTCCCTGCTCATTTAGGGTTATCCCAGAGCACGATGCACAGGATTGAGTCCAGCCAGTCCTTGAATGTCTCTAGTGAGGGAGACTCCACAACCTCTCTGGGCAGTCTGTTCCAGTACATAGTCAAATGTGGAAACTGGATCTCCTGGTGAGCAGCATTCTGTTTGCTGCTCTTGAGTCTGGCATAGAAGTCATCATTGTTATCTTGCCAGAAATGCACTGCGGAACAGCTCTGCCATGGATTTTCAAGAGTTAAAACAAAACTGAGCAAAGCAAAAGGGAGTTGTACCTGAATACTCACTCCTGGCTGACTCTCTAGTACTACGTATTGGGACCAAAGTTTTGGAGATATATTTTCATTGATCAGATCTAGGTTTGCTTTTTTGTTCAAGGCAAATCCTTTGTTTCTGTGTTGGCAAGTACTGCAGTATTACGAAAATCAAAGTGGGCTGTACTTATACATTCCCAAGTACCTATCTTTAGGAAAATACCTGTTTGTTCATATTTTATCCAAACGGTAAGACTGTAACTGGCATGGGTAGCTCTGTAGGACTGTCTGAATGATTCTTAATTTTAGATGAACTTCAGTGATGCTGTATGCTTTACTCTGCTTCCTGAGGCTGACTTTTGTCCCTCCACGATGGAGCGGGGTTTGTGTTTAGCTTAAATGAGTGACCAAATAAACCGTCATGATCACCACTGTTTTAGTTTTTCATGGCCTACCTCAGTCACTAAGTTAGGGTTGTTAAAAGCATAGTTACGGGATCATATTGTTGAAAAAGGATGGTAGAAATGCATATGCACGTTTGACAGCTTTAATAGCCTTACTCTACAAGCTTGATACTGAAGGAAAACATACTGTGTCAGACTGAGTTATAGATACCTCATCATGTGTATCAGTGGTATTAACTACTTTTTTTGGGCAACAGTTTCTGCAACAGACTTAAATGTGATGCTGATGCTGCAGTTCTGTGTGCTCAGGAAAACAGTGGGTGAGCCAAAGGCAGTGCTGCTTCTTTAGCCCTGAAGAAAAATAAATTGCTCCAAAGGTATCTATAAATCCTTACTGTCATGTGGATATTTTCTGTTTCACTTAAAGAAACAGAAGTAAAAGGATTTCTGGTTTTCTCAATCCAATCTGCTCCTGCTGACTGTACCATGTCATATAATAACCTTCATAAACTCACCGAACTATGTCTTAAAAAGCAGAACCTCACAAGGTTGGAAGTAATGGTTCTCTCTGTTTAAAACCATAATTGCCTTTTGACTGAATCAGTATAAAGGGAACAAAACTTCTGTAACTGCAAGAAGCACTGGGGAGAAAAGTGCTGTAGATAATGTTGGTTGACAGGAAGCTCAACATGACCCAGCCATGAGCACTCACAGCCCAGAGAGCCAAACGTGTCCTGGGCTGCATCCAGAGCAGCGCGGCCAGCAGGGCCAGGGAGGGGATTCTGCCCCTCTGCTCTGCTCTGGTGAGACCCCACCTGCAGGGCTGCATCCAGCTCTGGGGTCCCAGCACAGGAAAGATGTGACTTAGTCCAGTGGGTCCCAGGCGAGGGTTGGAAAACTGATCGGGAGGCTGGAGCACCTCTTCTGTGGGGACAGGCTGAGAGAGTTGGGGTTGTTCAGCCTGGAGAGGAGAAGGCTCTGTAGAGTACTTACAGCACCTTTCAGCTGTTTGCATAACTGAGTTACAAGGTTGTTTGTATACTAGCAGGATTTAATTGAAGTCCTGAGGTTTTTCCTTCCTCTGATTAAACATGTGCAAAACACAGTAAATCCTTTCACAGAAGATCTGGTTGTAGCTAAGTTCTGCAACTTCCAGACATTGGTAAAACATATCTTATATGTAATACAGCTGTAGCTGTGTTCTCAGTCTTGGACACTGATTACCAAATGCTGTAAGTTATAGTTGCCCTATTGCAGACTCCTAATTTTTTCTAGAATAGGTATAACTTACAGATTTTTGGCTATAAATGGAAAGAAACTTTACATCTTTCAGGTCTGCTCCACTTAGTTCTCTCTAGTTTTTCCCCTTCTTTTTTTCCACTGAGTTACTAACATTCTCTGTCTCAAAAGATATTTGTTCCCTTGTATGTTTATCTGGTTGTTCCTCAGGATACTGCATTTACCCATTAGACACCATAGCCTCCCTAACTAGAACAGGAAGGTTACAGATTAATTTTAAAGGCTTATCACCATGCTGGGAAAAAACCCACAACAGTTTTACTGTTGTTGAATTACAAGAAGTTTGAAAAGCTGAGGAGTAGCTTTCACTTTGGATCAGCATCTCATTTAGAGCTGAGGGAATGACTCAGTTTTATATATAAGTAGTAAATTTTTGTACTGGAAGGAAGAAAAATTGCAGGTGGGCACATGTGTGTATCTTCAAAAACAATTCCAATGCAGTACCTTTTTCATGCCCTGGACTTAAGATGTTAGAAAAATCTTTTCACAAGAAAACTGAGGATTTGAAGTGCAAAGAATATGAAATGCTGCTCTGGGTGCACAGTTCATATCTCTGGAGATGGTCCATTGAACAGCAGAGTCAGCTGTGGCTCATGGTGAATACCTGCTGTGGCTCAGCAAGCTCCTGCTTATCTGTACAATTCTTTTTCTAGAAGACACATTCTAGGAAATAAATTCTATAGGAAAAGCTAACTGGCTCAGGTAAAAACCATATTTGCCTGGAAGTACACTTTCTTTGTATATTCTTCCTTGTCTTCTTTGGAGAAGACAAGTGTGATGCCTTAGTGTATAAATCTATTTAGTCTATAAAACGTCATTAGTAAGGGTAAGACTTAGTAAGACTTTTGGGACCCTTGGCATGGACCCATAATACACAAACACGCAATGCAGGGTAGAGCTGGGAAACTCATCAGGAATACGATTCTCCTCACTGAAGCAGCTTTTATACGGCAAAATACAGTTCTCCTGAAGACACTTGCTTAGTGCAGTTTTGTGTGATATTGTGTTGGATTTATGAGTGTTGGTTTCCTAAAGAGCTATTTGGGTAGGGTGTGCTTCAGTGAAACAACTTTCATACGTCCTGTAACAAATCCAAAAGTGGAATGGAGTAGAACATTTGTCTAGAGTTTTAATGTGAAACAAAATGATGTACTGAGCTTTCTTCTTCTCCATGGTGGAGTAAAAACTGGCTCATTTTCAACTTGGATCCAAGATTTCTGGTTTCTGAAGTCAACCCTATGGAGGTGATGTTAGATTTGTAACGCTGTCTTGCTTGAAATGATGCTGCCTTAGTGACAGTAAGAAAAGTGAACTAATGTCTTCAACTTCATTTTGCCTTTCAGCTTTTTTTATTTGTATTGATATTAATGTCCTAAAAGCATGAGAGATTGACTAAGCAAATTAAAAATACTGGGAAGAACTAAGCAGATTTAAAACTCTTGTAATGTGATTCAGCTGGAAATAAGAATAGTATCACAGGGCCAAAACACTTAGACCACCAATGTAAGGAACTTCTGCTGCAGTGATTAGGACACTAATCTTTTTCAGAAGTGCTTTGGAAGCAATTTCTCTTGGCTACTCAATATAAACATACTGGATAATATGGTTTCATATCTGTTATTTGCCTTCTGAGCTGGTTACGTATTCCATTAATACTGTTGTCTGTCTAGTACCATCTCTATCACGTCTTAAATCTCAAACGCATAACTAGTTTAGCACCTTGGAGGATTTAGTCACTGTCACTAACAAGAAGCCATGTTTCAGCCTACTTACTGCCTGGCAGACCTCAAATGCATAAAGTACCTTTAGCTTTTCAACAAAACCCTCCCTCCTCCCTCCAGCACCAGTACTGCGTGTCGTGGGTAAGAGTGCAGAGCTCCCACGCAGGAGGAGGATAATCTGCAGGGGTACTCTGTACTGAGGTGGGCATTGCTGAGAGGCTGTGTCACAGAGCACATTGGTTACAGGAACCTGCCTCACCCAGAACATTGCTGTGCTTGATGCTCATGAGGTTCAGCACTGGCGTAGAAATCACAGAGGGTTTTTTAAATGTAAACGTCAATAATACATAATACTCCATGTTTTCTTCTAATTTTCAGGTTAAATTACTGTTTCTTCATGAGCCTGGTACTGTTCAAAAGATTTGAGTTAGACTTCTTGGGGTGTGAATACTTCAAAGCATGCTGTTTGCTTTGGGTCACAATCACAGATATGACTCTCTAGTCATTTTGATATGCCATGTGAATGAATACGTGAACTTTCTCCTTAGCCCTTGTCTTTCTCTGCTATAATTACATTGTGGTAGTGACATTTAAAGTATAGTTGTAGGCAAAAACTCTCACTCATATTAAAATCCTAATAATAATGTTTCTCAAATGTCTCTGTAGATGGATGGAGGTTTGCTTGGACGAAGAGCTGCCCCCAACAACGGAGCTGGAAGAAGGCTTAAGAAATGGTGTTTACCTCGCCAAGCTTGCGAAATTCTTTGCACCTAATGTGGTGTCAGACAAAAAGATCTATGATGTGGAACAGTCACGCTACAAGGTAATAACTTTCTCAGTTCTCTCACCAAGATGACAAAACCCAGTAATGTTTGTCTTCCAGCTCTTAGAGATTCCCAAGCATGGCTAGTTAGCTTTCTGTACCTCTCTTTTAACACCACAGAGACTAGATGGAAGATGCACAGCTGTAAGAAGCCTGTATGATAAGTTAGAAGTATTTCACCCTTAGAAAAATTGTTTTGGTCTCACTTCAAATTTTAAAGCTGCACAGATTACACTTCTGGCTCCAAGGAGAACATGAGTTTTGCAATTTATAAAGTTATTTCTCATCAGGAATAGAAGTCAAAAGCAATTTGGTAACTATTTCAAGCTTTCTTCATCCTGTATGTAAGCATATTTGACATTCACTTCATTAGATCTGTGTGTTTATTTTATCAACTTTAACAATGAGAAGCAAAAAACAAGCTACCAGTAAGTGAGCTTAGCTTGTTCCCTGTGCATGCTTTTTTTTAGCTCCTAGGTCCTCGATAATACAGAAATATATACTCATACACATTAGTCCCACTATGGAAAGCATTATCTCAACATGTAGAGGGGGCAAAAAAAATTTATGGTTAAAAATTCCAGTTACATCTAAATGTTTCTCTTGAAAATCTCCAAAACTTGAGAGATTCCTTTTTCCCTTTGCTCTAAGAGATAACACTGAAAATAAAATAAAAATACTTTATTCTTATGCTGCTTTCATAGGCTTTAGGGAGGGTCAGGTATTCAGGCAGAACTGAAGAGTTCCAAGACCTCCTTATCTGTTCTTCATGGTAGTGCTGAGCAGTGTTACTATTTCTGTATTTTGGTTCCTGGTATTTGACATCCAGCCTCTAATCCCAAAGAATACTGAAGGACTGTACAACTTTCTACTTCAATCACAGTCCACCCTGATGGGTACAAATCTGGCTTATGCAACATGAAAGAATGAGCTGAACTCAGTGTGGAGCTGTTGATGTGTTAGGATGCTACATTAGCAAAATTGAAGCTGTTACACTTTGGTCTCCGGGTTCAAATAAGCAAACATTCCTTGAACTCAAGTTCAGGATATAAAACTGGGAAACAACAGGAGGATCAATAAGTAGAGAATTTGCTTAATGTGACTTTTATAATCTTCTCCTATGTTTCCAACAGAGATCTGGCCTTCATTTTCGGCACACTGACAACACTGTGCAGTGGTTAAGAGCAATGGAGTCCATTGGTCTGCCGAAGGTAAGCCTTTAAATTTCAGCAAAGAAAGTGGCTGAAATCATTGGCTCACTGAGATCCCCTTTCATCTGATTGAGCATAAACAGTTCCTTACAGTAAGTCTACAGGGAAGGGGTAATTCAGAAAACAAATTGAGGAGAAGGTAATGTGGAAAGCAGTGGGAGTGTCAGTCCTGTGTTGCTGCTGCTGGTGTGTGTGTGGGCTGAGGTGGGGACACTAGCAGTGTTTGAGCTATATCTTATTGCTAGTGCAGTCTGTGGGGGGGCCTGAAAGGAATATGGTTTAAAACAGAAAATTTAAATATTTGCTTCCTTTAGGTTACCTCTTCACATCGTGCCTCTTGCTGCCTCTTCCTCTTACTGTACGTCCCAGTTTCTCTGCCTCTACCCTGTTTCCAGACTGTTCTTGCACCCTTCAGTGCATCTCCGTGACTGTGCTGCTGCTCTTCTTCCACCAGCTACTTTCTTGGGCCACCTCTTATATTTACCTTCTTCCTTGTGGGTCTTCGCTTGTCATCTCCCCCCTCTGCTGCTGTTTCTGGGCACCAGTGAGTCTATTTTGGATGAAAATCCTTTAAGAAAGGGCTGTGTGCAAACACCTATGCTGCTTGTTTGTACATTTTGGCGGCCACAAGCAGCCCGAGGTGAGCAGTTCCCCATCCCAGGGCACCTGGGTGCCACAGCCCTAGTGCTGCCTGAGGCACTGTGGTCAGGCACAATGGGGACACTCAGGCAGACGCTTGAAGGGCTACGTGGACTAGTGGTCAGCTACTCTAGGCAAACTCACTGCAGGCAACCTCACTGCAGGTGCCCATAACCAGGAAAGGGCACTCATGACTGCTGTCAGAAATGCCAGAGAGACGGGAAGGCGTCCTGCCTTTTCCAGGTCAGGCTTTTTTTTTTCTAGTGGAGTCCTTGAGCCTTCTGTTCAGCTGGCTGATTTCCACCCTGCCATCCCTCCTCTGAAAGATTATGTTTCTGCTGCAGAGGATGGCCATGGCCAAAAGCTTTCCCAATTCTCCCTCACAAAGCTGTTTTGAGCAAATGATGAAGAGGCCACTGTGCTCCTGACTTACTCAGTCTGGTCCTATTAACCGTAGGACAGTGCAGCCCCGAGTGACCAGCCTGGGCTGGAAGCATGCTGCCAACTCTCACGGTTAACTAAGTCTTTTTATTATATTTTTGTGGAGAAACAGTGTTTAGTGACTGGGACCAAGGCCAGGAACAAATTAGTGGTAGAACCAGAACTGGAACTTATGATGTGACTTCTTGGCTAAATTGCTTAATATTCCTCTCTCTCAATATCTTTCTTTGTAAATGATGTATTCACAAAGTTAGGGGTGCTGGCAATTAAAATTACGCATTTTTGAACCATACTTGATAGGTTTGGTTTGTAATGAGGCTTTGCAAATTGTAACTGCATTCCAGGTTTTGGGCGTCGGTAGAGGACAAGCACTACTGGCTGAGCTTATGCCAAAGGACATTTTCTAAAAATCTTGTTGAAATGCTGTCTGCTTATCTTCCTGTTTTCTCGTCTTATTAAGTAGCTTTTATGCTTTATTAAGCTCTTCTTTATGAAAACTACTGATAAAGTTAAAATAACATCAGAAGAGACGTGACTCATAGCTGTATAGAAGTAACAGCTGAAATTCTGTAAGTTTAAGGTATGGTTCTGCAGAGTAAATGTTTCTGCTCAGTAATAAGTCGTCTTATTTAACTGTGTGCTCTTTGCTTTTTAGATCTTTTATCCAGAGACTACGGATGTCTATGATAGGAAAAACATCCCTCGGATGATATACTGCATTCACGCTCTAAGGTAACTGCTGACAGGAATAAAAGTTATAGTGACTGCCAAAGTTAGAAGTGTAAGCCTTGAAATGGCTTTAGGGCAACCAGTATATCAAAATCTGTCAGAATTTACAAGTTCATTAATTTTAAGTTGGAGGCAAAAGCTGAACTTTGTCAGGACACTGGCCAAGTAATTTTCAAAATAGAAACTAAGGACTACTGAATTCAGCACACACATCCCTCTCTCGATAGTACACCCCCTTGCTAAGTGAGCATACAGTTTCAAAATGCATACTTCAACAGAAATCAAACAAAATAACAGAAACTTAGCAAAACATTAGTACAACCATGGGGCAGACATGCTGATCAGAGTGAAAATAATGATGAACTGACATCTTTCTGTCCCAAAACTGATGCAATCACTTACTGTATTCTGTGGTAATTTATTTTAAAATGAAACATTTTCAAAGATTTCAAAATTCTGACCAAATTGACTTTTAATGTAAAGTAAGAGAGGCTCTGACTACACCATTGAAAGTAAAGATTAAAATTTTTTCATGTTCTGCCTTAAGGATTTTTCTTGATGTTTAGCACAAAAACATCTGCCCTGTGCCGTCCCTGGTGTGAAGGACAGTGGTGTTGGCAGACAGCTCCACCCTCCTGTGGCTCTTCTAGTTAATTTCCTGCACACAGAGACCTTTCCCTTTCAATATTTTTTGGCACTAATCTTTCAGAGGGCATAATTAACTTACACCCCAAACTCTCTTCCCTGTTTCTAGTGGTGTTCAAAGGCACATCAGCTGCTCCAGGACTATCACACAGAAACCATTCAATACATGCTTTATTGAAACTTTTTTAGGACTAATCCTTGAAATTATGTGCCACACTCTTGCACTCTGGGATGTGCATTCACTCCCAATAAACAGGACTTACCACTAAAGTTCACTGTATTTGCTTTACATGCCAGGTGTTCACAGCTGACAGCCCAGTATATTTTTTGCCATCTTTGACAAGAGATGCCCCTTGAAATTATTATACTTGGTGTAGTGTTACCTGGGAAGTGACATGAGGACTATTTGAGGGTGGTTCTTGCCTGTAACTTGGTATGCAGTCTGTTCTGACAGCAAGCATCTTGTGTAACCTTGAAGTGATTTCCTGAAGAGGATACGTGGGGCTATAACCCTAACCAGGTCAAGCTGACTCAGTGGGCTGTGTGTCCCCCCAGCTGTGTCATGGGCCAGTTCAAATGCTTTGCAGGAGGTGGAAGAACACATTTAATTTTTCTAATATTTGCTCCCTCATGTGTATAGGACATATTAACTGTGGATTTGAATGCTACATAAACAACAACCCCATCAAATACCTTCTTAATATCTGCCTTATATTGCAATGGCAATAACTCTCATCCTGAACTGAGGTTTACAATGGATTGAGCTATGGTAGAAATTTTCCTTTCTCCATCTTGACATGCCCCAGGATTTATGCCATTACCAGAATTAGTCTGTGTTGTCTCAGCTTTCACTTCCAAGTTTGTCCTGTTTAAATTACTTTTTCTTGATGCATATCAACACAAAGCTCTAACTCTGTACCTCTGTACTTAGTATGGGGTTTTTTTGTGCTATTATTTTAGAAATGAACTTCATATGTGTCATGCCACAATGAAGGGGAATAGGCCTGGAATGCTTTTATTTATGATGCTTTCCCATGAGATTGTAGGCCGCTGTGCCTGCATCCTGTGCAGGATGTAAGAATAGAAGAAACAATGACTGAGCTTTATTTATTTCCATACCTCTTCCTAAAATGCATACCATAATTCCTTCACTGGAGTTTTTCAAATCAAATTCCAATCTCAGTATTGAATGGCATGCAGGCTGCATTGAAAGCTGTCTGGCAAAGAATAGAATTAAGGACAGGGCAGCAGTGTTGCTTGGCCAGCAGTGTTCCCAGGTGGGTTGGCACCAGAGGAATGCTGAGCTGTATCTGAAATGTATATTTGTCATCTGAAATAGTAACATTTTGCAGGGGAAGTCGTTGGGTGTTTGTTATTTTTCTGATCTTTTGCTCCTAGAAGGCCTGTGGATAGATGGTTACTCCAAGCATGATGTTTTAAATATAGTTTTAGGATATGTCCTGATTAAAAATATTGAATCTGAAACTGAGACCATTGTACTTAAAGCATGTGGAATGACTTGTGCTGTCAAATACAACACTGCTCTGGCCAGGAAGGAATGACTTAGCAAACTATTTCTTACTATATTCCTGTTGAATGTATTTACCTCTTGATTTTCTCTCACTGAAACATCAGTACTTAAAGTACTGACTGGGACCAAGGCTGGGAACAAAATAGTGGCAGAACCAGAATTGGAACTTCTGGTTCCAACTTGAAAAATACAAAGGAATAGGTTTCATTTCTTGCACCTTTTTTTCTTGTGAAAGCAGATTTGGATTTGTTCCCACACTAAGTGGGCTTAAGAACAGCTTCATTTAAATTAAGATGCTAAGAGTGATAATTCTTCACAAATAGCAGTGCTTGGAGATATTTTTTCCCTGAAAAATTCAGTTTTCAAATTATCTTTGCAAGAAGATCACTGCTACATTCGAGACAAACTATCCCTCTAGAAGCTGGACAGCTTCAAAATATTGTTTTCCTAGGAAGAAGCAGAATAACAAGCATGCCTTGAAAGAAAAAACATGCTATTTTCAGATCATGCTATGATCTGTTTTTCACAGCATGTTATACATGAGCTAAGCATAACACAAATCCCGGGAACATCTGCGTCAGATGAGATGCACTTCTGTGTGGGGGATGCTTTGTATTGAAAGGAGTTCCACCTGGGAACTGCTCTTTCTCCTTTGTTTTTCCATTGCTCCTGATGCCTCCATATTCAGTTTTCTTAACCACGAGGCCCCCTGCTTTTGACTTCGTGTGTTTTCTGAGGTTCAAGTTACACAATAGAAGCATTAAGCAAGCTGTTTCAAGTGAAATAATATGTTAACTCAGAGTAGAAGTATCTTTGTGTTCTCTGCAAGACTAGAAGAACATTTTCAGCACCATCTGGTGGTTAATAAGTTTATCCAAACAAAGGAGTGTAGGAAATATCACACATGGTTCAACATTCTTCTGGAAGTGCTGAACAGCAAAAAAAAATATTATTTCATGTTCATAGCACTCTTCTTGTATCTTTTTATTGTGATGACCCAAAAAATGGTCAGCATAGTGATGTCCCTGTTTTCCATAGCTCTTTGTATGACACCCAACATTTCAGAAAGGATTGTGTCCCTGTCTCAAAGGGAGCAAAATCTCTTTCTACCTAGAAAAGACTGGAAGGCAGACCAGGGTAACAGAGGAACCTGGTTCATTACTATAGTCTTGTAAAGTCTATGTGCTTTTTTTCCCCCTGAAGTAGCTAGTTTGCATTTTAGACAGATTTGAAAGGTAAGAATGGCATCCGCAATGATTTTGAGAGGCTGCAAAGGACTGTTGAGCTACCTGAGAGCCTTTGTTGTGTTCATCCAGATGGGGACAGGACAGAGGAGTAGGTGTGGCAGCATGGAAGATAAATGCTGATTGCACATGCTCCTAAATAAATACAAGAGCTCCAAATCCGTGCTTTGAAATCTCATCCTATTATTTGCTAATAACAAAAAAACCCCCCTCTACAACTAAACACAAAAGGGAAATATGCCTCTCTAGAAACAAAAACCCTAAACCCCAAAGCACATTTGCAGTGAAGAATGTCGGGGTAAAGTAAGTTTGAAAAGAGGTGGAAAATAATCCTTTTGGATGAATGTGTTATTTAAGTATCATTTTTAAAATCTATCTTTTTTGGTTCTTTCTTGCTTAACTCGTTCATTGAATTTCACTGATAAATTATAGAAACATCAGTCTTTTGTAGATAAATACATGCCTTGTGTTTGGAAGCTACTGAGAAACTATGTATGTATTCAGCTGTTTTCTTTCAGATAGCACCCTAGAGCTCTAGGAATAAGCGAAGCTATTTTTCATGCTATATTGAAATAAAAATATTAGTTCTTGAACAGTACATTAAGTCAACTTTCTTCATTTTCCAAGAGTAAAATAGCTAATGACAAAAATATTTTTGAGATGGTATTGGATGGACTTACAGGTCCTTGTTCCACTACACTTAGTAAGAAGTGTGTCAGTGATTTATGTGTCTTCTGCTAGTAATTACAGGGATGTAATTAATGCAAGTCAAAACAGAACATTGATCCGAAGATATAAGCTGTGCTAAAATGTTTTCAGATCTTGATTTTCCCCCAATACTAGCTTTTTCATTTCTTTACCTATCTTTCACTAAGGTTTTCTACTTGTTTATAAATCCCCTGTGACCTGAGATACACTGACAGTGACTCTCTCTTAGAGGTGCTTCTTGAAAAGGAAAGATTTCTTTTTCTGTAAGACTTAAAAATACAGCACAAAGAAAATTGTAGCGTCAATTTATTCTGTATTGGCACATGTAAGGCAAGGGTTAAAGGACAAGCTTCATAAAAGTGCTTTTCTCTTGTACAGAAAGCAAACCGCTCAATCACATGTGGAACATTAAAGCCTAATTTTCTTCTTTGCAGTTTATATCTCTTCAAACTAGGATTAGCTCCACAGATCCAGGACCTTCTGGGGAAAGTAGACTTCACAGGTAAAAAATGCTTACCTGTTAAAATATGTTAGGTGGTTTTTTTTTACCCTGTAAATCTGCTAACATTGTACATGTGTTCTATTATGGCCTTTCTCCTCCGACAACATTGTTACAAACAGTGTTACAAATTAAACAGGTGGGAGGCTGCTATTTTTAATGATTGTGAGTCTCCAGGGGGAGGAGGGGGAGTGAGTTTGCATCGAATACTTGTCATATCTTAAGAGTCCTTCAAAATGGGGAGGAAAACTGCTCAGAAGCCCTGGCCACAAGCACTTTCATAAACATTTTTGTAGGTCTGGTTGTTCATAGTGAAATTGGCATGCTTTTGTTCTGAGAATTTTTTTTTTTGTCTGAGCAGAGGAAGAAATCAGCAACATGCGAAAGGAGCTAGAGAAATATGGTATACAGATGCCGTCTTTTAGTAAAATTGGTGGGATTCTGGCCAGTGAATTATCAGTGGACGAAGCTGCTTGTAAGTGTGACTCTTGTTCTGTTCTCTACTGAATGCTTTGATAGAATGCTAACAAAATATTTTCTGTGTTCTAACTCACTTAGTTTGCCACCTCTCAATAACTAGAAAGAAAAGCAAGCAAGTTTTCACTATTGCATTGCTTCATTGTTCCAAGGACTCTTCAAAATTTGCAGTCTGAGATTTTAGTATCTCCTTTGAACCATAGGAAGTGCTATCAGAGGCAAAGATTTCTTACAATAATTTGAATGGGTTTAATGTTTTGGTAGCTAGCTCCTCTAGAGTAATGAATTGGGCTCTGTGCATGCCTCTGCACCACATGGGTACAACATAGATGGCCATGGGAACTTGGACGTGTCTTTTCTGTGTCTCCTCTTTTTATTTTTTGCCTTTTGCACTTTTCCTAAAACACCCAAACAGGTTGCTGTGAGGACACGTCATTGTTCCGGACAGACAGCTCTTTCACGTATGGTGTTGTATATGTGGAACTTCCCTCCATGGGCAGCTTCCAATCTGTCTGATCACTGGCATGTGACCTGCAGCATGGTGGAACCCTGCTGGGGGGTAGGTCCTGCTGGACAGTTATGGTTCTTTTGAGCCTGTCTCGAACAGCTTCCATTCAAAAACAGAATTAAATGCTTTTTCTGCTGCCTATGCCTATTCATCTGTAAGTCTGGGTGGTTTTCTGTATATTGCCTTTTTTTTTTTTTTATGAAATTAAGCGATACTTTACAAAAAAATTGCTTGCATTTTAATGGTGTGAAATCAAGTGTGTCCACTTAAATCAACACTTGAGCTCCAGTTATTTTGTTTAAGATCCCAGTCTTTTCAGCAGGGTAAACTGAAGAACAGAAGGGTCAGCTTTAGTATGTTCCATTGCTACTTCATTCAACCTTGCAAAGCAGCAAGCTGATTCATGATGTTACTTAGTGTGCTGGAAGTTTCAGAGCCTAACTTAAAATGCACTTGATGTTGATTCACATTCTGTCTTGTATATTTTGAAGCCTGCTTAATATGTGCATGCTTCAACAAAGCTAGCTCTTAGAATGCTGCCTTTTGAAGTGGCAGGAGTTTTTTAGTAGATTTTTGTAGATATTTAGCGACTACCGAGCACTTTTTCAGGCAGCTTCCTCCGCCGAAGATGAAAGAGCTGAAACATCCTTCACTGAAAGCCTTATTATAGTGTGTAGGGCTTCCTTTAACTTCTGAAGTGTTTTCAGTCTTAGAAAAGCAGGGCTTCCTGATGCTGGTTCTGTCCCTCTGAGCAAGGATAACATGCTGTGCCCCACAACAGGAAACATCTGCTATGGGAACCCTCACACACTAGGGAGGTTGAATAATGGAGATCCTGCCAGAGGAAGGGGTCTACCATCCTTCTTCCTAAGTGGAGTATGCAAAAGCAGATATGAAAGTGAAACAACTCCTCATGACTCCTACTCTTCTGCCAGCAATAGTATAGATCAGCATGGAAAAAGTAAGCTTAAGCGCTTTCACAGAGAGTTTATTCTGCAAGGAAACCTCTCTCTTATTCTGTGCTTCCAGCCTGCTCTTTTAAATCCAATCAGGCTTCTCACTGTTTCTCTTGGTAGGTGGGTTCATATCTACCAATATCAGTTCGATTCTCTCCTATCTTGAACCTGTCTTTTGACTGCTTTTTGCTAGCTCCACTTAGGTTAGTGAAGCCTCTTACACAACTGTGGAAGAGATAACATCCTTCCTATGTGTTCTGTGAGCATGTTTGGATCATATATATGTCTAAGAACAGTTTTCTTAGTCCCTTGGAGTGGATATGGATGTACACAGAACAACCGAATGTCTCAAGCTGGAAGGGACCTATATGGACAATTGAGTCCAAGTTCCTAATCCTCACAGGATTACCTAAAACTAAACCATAGAGCTAAGAGCATTGTCCAAATGGTCCTTGAACTCTGTCAGGTTTGATGCTGTGACCATTTCCATGGGGAGCCTGTTCCAGTGACTTACCACCATCTCAATGAAAAAACTTTTCCTAATGTTCAGCGTGAACTTCGTCTTTTCACAAAGTTTAATGACCAATGAACCAGTGTGTTTCTCTGCTTGTATCTCCTCCACCATGCTAGCTGCTTGTACTACCCAGCTGATACTGTGCTGAGCTGAGCTAGAGTGAAACAATTTTAGAACAACTTTCTGGCATGAACTCAGTGCTAAGCAATGGATTATCCACCAACAGCTATGCAAGTTCCAGCAGCTGCCATCTCTGAGGGTATATAGCTTCACTTCATCCTTCATTTTCCCCTGTTGAATTTTCAGTGAGATGTTCTTTTGTCCGACTTCCCTAAATTTGTACATGCCTTTGTTTTTCTAAAACCACATATCTGAAGCATCTTTGCTTTCTTTCATAAACAGAGTGAAACTGAAGTCTTTCACTCAGATATTTAGACCTTCAGTTAAACTTAATCCAAAAAACCGCTTTTTAATGCATGCTTTTCTCCGCTTTAGCAGAACCATGCAGGGCCATGTAAAAGTAAAGATAGCCTAAGGAAAGATGGTCATTGTCACACATCTACTTCACACATCTACTTGGTGGCATGAAAGTAAATCCTAGGCAAGCTGCTGTGATGATAAATGGGGAGCTGCAATGTTCCTCCTTTGGGATATGAGCTAGATACACATTTATCACTGTATTTTGTATAGTAAAGTCTGTAAAATATTTGAGATTAATGTGCCACCAGACAGCCATTGGGGTCTCTTTGTGGCATGAAGGCACAGATAAAGTGCAGCTCTAGTGCAAGTCCTTCACTTGCATTAGAGTGATCTTAGGGCCAAATGTGTGCAGGGTGTAACTGGGAGGGGTGTGTTAGCCACTACTCTACACCTGATTCAGCTGTAAGTGGTTTCGAATTTGTACACTTACGCAAATTTACTGTGTGAAGAAACATGAGCTTTTCTGACTCTTAAATTCTTGGAGTCAAGCATTTGTTTAGTAGCTGAAGTTTTCTTGTTTTCTCAGAGGAAAGGCTTAACACTTAAGCTGATCAATGGCTGTAGTGAGTCCTATGACACTTTTTTTCCCTTTTTCCTGTGTAGTAACATTTTGAGAACCCTCAAAAGTCTGCTGGGTGTTTTTTGCCTCCATTTGAAGTCTGCTGCCTTGTGGCTTTGCAGGTGACAGGAGGAGGGACCATTACCTCAGTGTCTCTCATGGAGATCTTGATGTGCAAAGATCCATCTCAGAGAGGCTTAAATGTGATATGCAGGGCTGCATCCTGCCTGGAGGGGTCTTAAATGTGTTCTTCCAGAGGACAAGTTTATTGGAGCTTCAATTTCCTTATTCTTGTGTAGCATGTCTGAGATATACTCAATTTAGACAGTACTTTTATATGGACACAAACACACAGCTTGAAGGTAAAAACTACCAAAAATACTTTCAATTCCTACATGTAATTACCTTCTAAATAAAATAGGACTTGAGTGATAAAATGTAACTCATGTTTTATTTTCTGTCAGTACAGTATTAACCATGTAATGGTTTAACCCCAGCCAGCAGCCAAACCCCACACAGCCCCACACTCACTCCCCCATCAGCAAGACGCAAGAAAGAATCGGAAGAGTAAAAGCTGGAGAACTCGTGGGTTGAGAAGAAGACAGTTTAATAGAGAAAGCAAAGGTTGTGCACACAAGCAAAGCAAAACAAGGAATTAATTCATTGCTTCCCATGAGCTGGTGGGTGTTCAGCCACTCCAGGAGAGCAGGGCCCCATCACACATAATGGTTACTTGGGAAGACAAACACCATCACTCCAAATGTCCCCCCCTTCCTTCTTCATCCCCCACTATATACACTAAGCATGGTGGTGCCACAGGGTCTGGGATATCCCTTTGGTCAGTTGGGGTCGCCTGTCCTGGCTGTGTCTCCTCCCAGTCTCCCAAGCACCCCCAGTCCCCTCCCCAGCGTGGCCGTACCAAAAGCAGAAAAGGCCTTGGCTCTGTGTAAGCCCTGCTCAGCAACAGCAAAAACATCTCTGTATTATCAACCCTGAGTTCAGCACAAATCCAAACCACAGCCCCTGCCAGCCACTGAGAAGAAAATTAACTCTACCCCAGATGAAACCAGCACACCCCAGTTTGGGTGAAGGGTCAACATGGAGCAGACAGCGATTTGTCACCTTTGAGTAAACACGAAGTTCTGCAGTCTAGAGGAACATGGAATGGAATGTTCAAATCTGTAAATTACTGAACATAAATTAAACACTCCTTTCAAATAAATCAGAAGAAACAGTGACAGCTTTGACTTTTTTGCTTCCTGATATTTAGGACTGTGCTTTCAATTTTAGTGCATGCAGCTGTAATAGCAATCAACGAAGCTGTTGAGAAGGGAATAGCTGAGCAAACCATTGCGACTCTGAGGAACCCCAATGCAATGTTGCTCAATGTGGATGAGGAACTGGCGCAGGACTATCAGAATGAACTCTTTGATGCTAAAAGGACGAAAAGATCAAATGCAAGACTCAAGGTAGTGGTGTTTTATTTGTATTCCCTAGTACACATGTTCCTTCATGTTTCTTCTTATGCTGTAGTATTATTGTTTTAAAAATCAACCTAGTTTTTAAAATTAGTACAATTAGGAAGAAACCCCCTCTTTTAAGATAACTAAGAGAAATAATGGTAATGCAATGAGCTAAAAGCCAATTTTATAAGAATATGATTACTATGAGTATGATGCAGCTTAACTTTGCCCAAAGGCTAAAAATACCAGAAGATTAAATACTAAAAAAGACTAGTTTTCCTCCATTAATTGCTTTAGAAAAAACAAATTTACTGCTTAAAAAGTGGTAAACAGAATAATACCCTTTTTTGAGTATAAAGTATAACCTCTGCCACAGATATTTAATGTGAAATTATTTGCTATTTTCTTTTACAGGAGAGCTAATGGTCTCTATAGTTAAAAATACTGTGCTATATTTACATGATTATTTTACAGGAAGCAGAAAACTGCTCAGCCAGTTATGACAAAGTCATATGTCAGTTATGACAAAGTGCTAATTTCTTCAGTTCACTTAGTCAACAAATTGCTTTACAAATACATTTGGTAAATGCTTCAGCTGATGCAGTTTTAATGACTTCGGCTAATAGCTTTGCTCTCTGCAAACTGTTTTGTGTGAACTAGCAACAACTTTGTTTTCTTAGAATGGCACGATTTCTGATGAAGAGAGAGATGTCTACGAGGAGTTGCTGACACAAGCTGAGATTCAAGGCAATATCAATAAAATAAACAGTAAGCTATTCTGGATCCTCATGGAAGTATGCACACAACACGTGATCTCCCAGATTCCAGCTGAACACAACTTGGGTCCTCCTGAACAAACAAAATATTTCTATGGAAACTTGTAAAATATGCACAAGTAGCTAAAATCTGTCTACAACTGTTTTTTTCATGCTATTCCTTCTCTACTAATCTTTGGCGGGGGGGCTAATGTCTGTTTGTGTTTATCGCTGTAAGGATTCCTCAGTTCAGAATCAAATAATTTATTGCCTGCTCTGTTTCCTTACATTCTTTCTATGTGCAGAATACTGTAAATTTTGACCCCCTCTTCTATATAGACCCAAAATTCATTCACAAGCTTCCATTTAGCTGTGGTTGAACTGCTTCCACACAGGCTCACACAGAGCCAGAGACTCCCTCTGTAGGACTGGACATGAAAGAGGTAATTCTCTGCTAGATGAAGATTGCCACCCTAGCTGGCCTTTATGAAAAGTGAGATGCTGGCAGCAATGGACATTTTTTTTTCCCTGTGAAAGCCTTATTTGCTGTTTATAGGCATTGTTTTCATTTCAGTTCACATAGCTTTAGTCCAAGTGAATGAGGCTATTGACCGGCAAGATGAAGGGGCACTGATGGCAGGTTTGAACCGTCCTGCTCTGAGCCTACTTGAAGTTCTGCCGCAAAATTCCTCATGGTACCTATTGCAATTGTGTGATTCTAAAGAACAGAAAATGCAGGTAATTGAATGGAACAGGTACTATGTGTCAGTTTGCACATTTTTAGCTGGTTTTAATCCAGAGAGAAATTATCTTTACTCTGCCTTTCAGCATCATTTATGAAAAGTTTTACAAAGTTTTGAGAATAATTGATGTACTAATCAACACCAAAGAGCTGCATTTGCTCTAAAGAGCATGATATCCTTGTGAGTATTTACTAACTAAGATATAAGGAGAAAATTTAAGCTATAACATGCAGCCCCTAATATTTTGTTTCCAAAAGGAATTATAACTTGAGTACAAATAAAGGTAATATTGAACATTAACATCATTAACATCAAATTAAAGTGCCTTTTGGGTTTTAAGGAGAAAATCTATTATAAGTAAGATGAAAATCACAGGAAAAGATTAATGCTGTGTTTACTGAGCCTTGTATTTGATGCACAGGTGATAGTACAAGCAAATCCCAGTGTACCATCACCGGGCTTTATCCCTTATCTCCCATCAAACAAAAACATAATTAAATCTTGTTTTTCTGATCTGTTAGATAGCAGGCATTCCAAATATGCTCGACAAAAGTGAAATACAGAAAGAAGTTAGTGTTGCCAATGCGGAAGCTGAGGCTCACAAGCTTAGTGAGTAACTGTTTTAATACTCTTTACCATCACCATATAATTATGATAAACTAATTGAGTCCACCATTTCTTGCATATAAACAAGGTTTCTCAAACTGAAACCATATGTATTGCATTTTTTTCTCGTAATCTTTCTTCTCAGTGTCACAATTGCCAAGTCACCAATCTGTGCTGCATTGGATGTACTCTTGTTTGAGATAACTAATTTGAGCTACTGGCAAACACAGTGGCTAAAACTGAAAGTGATGCATGGCTTGATGGCTTGAAAAAATATTTATCAGTGCAGTATTAATACTCACTTGGGAGCAATGACCATACTTGTAGAATTAAAATGGAAGAATATTTTGCAATCACACTGTAGAAAAAAACTATTCTCACTTTTAGACACACATATCTAAACCTAACCTATTCTTAAGTCTGTTAAGAATGCCACACAACACAAGTTAGAATTTGTAAAAAAATATAGTGAAAGGGGATCTAAATTTGCAGTGCATGTATTGCTGCTTTTGACTGGAAACTTCTTTGCTAGGAGGTTAACCTTTGGTTAATCTGCTGTCACTTCATGCTGCATCTGGGCATGGCTGTTTTGTCTCTGGTACTGTTTCCAATGCTTTGAAATCCAGGCTGATTGCTTTTGTAATGTGCCGTAAAGGCTATATTGTAAGGTCAGCTGAAGTCAGAAGATAAAATCTGACTTTATACCTTAAATGGTAGCCTGTTTTGATTAGTTAGCCATGGTGAGGAGTACTTTCTCTGAAAGAGTTACCTCTTGGTAAAGTAAGAAGAAAATGTGATCTGTGAAAAGCATTAACAGCAATCTGAAGAGTAACACTTCTTACGTTTGGCTTGAGAGGGAAAAAGTAGTGGCTTTTGTTATAGGACTGTGAGCAATATAAAGTATGTTTTGCAATTTGCGTGCTGGGTTTCAAAACTAGAAGTCAGTAGCTTGGTTACTGGCTGCAGAACTAGTCTAGTCCATTTGTGGACCTTGACCCTTTTCCTCTTTGCTCTTTTCTTTAAAAAAGCATGCATGCATGCTCTAGCTGTGAGAGCCTTTCCTCGTTTCTAACTTTATGAAAAACCAATAGAGAGTGTCTTCAGGGAAAGTGTGGCCCTGTATGACCATGTTTCAGAGAAAATTAAATGAGAGGCGACGGGATTTTTTTTTAGGTGTGCATAGCTAAAAGGTTTTCAAAGACTTTGTGTTGTATGATAAGCTCTGAGTGTTGCTGTATACATGAACTGTGAATAGTGTCTTCTGTTCAAGTAGTCTTGTCTCAGATTTGGGCAGTCAGTGGTGACTAAAAATGTTCCCTGGGTAACAGAAAAGCCCTATGATAAGGTAGAGGAGTAGGGCTTATTGATGGAAAAGGCATTTGCATAATTGCTGTTCTTCACTCGGCCACGTGTGCTCTAATCTTCAAGGTTGCTTCCCTTTCTGCAAGATCAGAGCGGTGCTTTGTACAGTATGTTCCTGGGTGTGTCCTGGCCTGGGTTTCTTCAGAGGTGGCTCCTCCAGGTGTGCAATTATGGTGGCAGTGACTAAGCTGAGGGATGTTGTAATGCTTCTGCAGCTGCCCAAGTGGGAAGTGTTTTTCAGCATTTTTCTGCTGGGCTTCAAACCTCTGACAAAGTCAGTTCAGCAAAAAGCAAAACAGGCAAGTTGTTCAGGTACTGAAAAGGGTTACACTCACACCCTCATATCCCGCTGTTGTGGTCTGTTTAAATTAAAATCTGCAAAGGGAGATTCATTTCTAGATGGCAGTGCCTGTAACGACTGATCTTCCACACTGACAGACAAACAAACAGGTGTTGGCATGCAGAGAAAGTTCTAGAAACCATAGCATGTGGTTTTCCATCAGTTCAGCTACTGATTTTCTGGCAGAAAATTCCACCTCTCCAGCATATTTGGCTGACTTCTACCAGGCCTCCTGAAATAGACACTAATAACGTTGTTGGTATTTCAGGTACTGGCCTGTTTTAGCAAACTCAGTTAGATCCTGCCAAAGGAGGAGGTGAGAGAGGAAATGTGGTGCAGAAGGAAGGGAGCATTTGGGGTGAAGCAAGACTGAGGTGCTGGAGCTGACATACACAGTAATACCTGCTGCAAGCACACCCAGAAGGAGTTAGATCTTTCTCTTTGCTACGGTGGCGTCAGCTTCTTGTTTTGTGCTAAAGATACAATAAGCAGTCTCTTATTTCTAAAAGCCCAGAAATTTTAAAGTCCTCCAGTCAATTATTTGCTGTATACCTTTGAACAGACACTGGTTTTGCAACATTCATGTCTTGAAAAATTTCATAAAAATGTTTTTTCTCTTATGACAGCAAATTATATTCTTTGTAATAACCTAGTTGTCATCTACATGGCATGAACAGCAAACAGCATATGAAAATTAATAAGCTTTTTTCCCTGCTGTTCTTTAGAACTTATAGCGGTTGACAATATCAATACAGCAATTCGTAACTGTGATCCTAGTAAAACACTGGTTGCACTGATGAAACCCGAGGCACAGCTGCCTGTTGTTCACTCATTTGCTGCTGCTGTCTATCAGACTGAGCTGTTCAACCTCCAACAACAGAATGCTGTGGTAAGAGTGAAAAGCTTACAACCTGCTTGTTGATGTTGTGTAGTCAGACCATGAAAGAGCACAAACATAGCATGTTGTTGTGTAAAATCAGACATAACTCTCTTGCCATGGTGCTATGGATTGCATGAATCATTTTGGTTGAAAAGGCAATATTGAATTGCAGAATTTGTTTCTTGCCACACTTCAGTCTGGCTGAGCTCTTGCGTTGCAACAAATTAACTGACTTTTTTTAATTGTTGCATGCTCTTAATGAGAACTAACTTTGGTTTATATATTGGGTAGAAAAGTAATCCTCTGTTTATGAGTAAGATCAGAAGAGATTGGATTGTGGGGCAAAAGAAGGAAAGGCAGACTGGATGGGAAACAGAAACCCAGTGAGCTCAACCACCACTGTTGTGTCAGTCTGGCATGCCTGTGACTAGGAAACTTTCCAGGCTTCTTACATAAAGTCCATCTCCTCGATGGTATCTAGAGTGTGTAACTCAAATTTGTTACACTGCTTATTTAGCTCCCTGACTGCATTATTGTCCTACAGAACTACCTGGCACATGACGAACTGTCTATTGCAGTAGAAATGTTGTCAGCTGTTGTGTTGCTAAACCAGACCTTGGAAAATAAGGACATCCTAATGATAAAGAATCATCTCAGAGACCCATGCATTGGCTTCAATAATCTGGAAGAGGAAAACTTGCAACGGTAAAGGTTCATTTTGTCTTGTCTGGATGAGACTTGGCAACTTCTGAAAAAAATAAGTAGGCATTTTACTGGGCGGGCTGTCCTGTGTTGTGGCTGTGAAGTTGAAAGAGCTGCAAGATAAATGTGTGTTTTAAATTAATAAGGGATAGCGTGACAATTGCTGAACTAGTTGTATCTAAATATAAGCAATAACACAGCCATGAAGGCTGTAGACATGTGAGGTACAGGGAAAATATCCTCAGACAGCAAACATGAAGATCTGACAAGAATTTCGCAGACACTAAAGCATGAAACAATTGTAGCTGGAAACTGTTAATCACTAACCACTCTGCAATTCTGAAAGATGATCTTTGGAATGAGATAGCATTTAATGCCTCAAGGTCCAGGAGATTCCTTAAGCCATGGCCAAGCCCTTTTTTGCTTGCTAGAAAGGTGAATACAATGCTGTGGCATACACGTATGTTCAGCATTACGCTATAGCCTTCACTTGGCTGCCAGCTGCTTGCCTTGTCACCTGCCTGACTTATCACAGACACATGCTGCTACTGCAGTTGCTCTCTTGTCTATCAATAAAAAGTCAGGCAACACTACCATTTGTGAGAGACCTGCACCCCCAGCGTGCAAGGGAGAGCATGGGGATGTGGACCAGTTCCTGTCTTGGCACAGGTGGTGGAAGCCTCCACGTGCTTCTGGAAGGCATTAGTAAGCAAAAGGGACCACAGCAGCTGAAGGTCTTCACTAGGTTGTCAGGGGACATGAATCTGAGAGTGGCCCTTGCTGCATGTCTCAAAGCTGGAAGGAAGGCAGTCAGATTAGGAATAAGAGGCCAGTGTTTTGGTTAGAGAGAGAAGAATGACATAAGATGGAGCAAAACTAATCTGCTACTTTGCTGCTTCTAATGTGAGGTGGTGCTTGTGAGCAAGAAAGCAACATTATAAATACACAGACACCCAAAGTGTCCCAAGTGCAGCATTTCTGGTGATGTTACTGACCCAATCTTTAGATTAAGCTGCCAGTCAATACAGATGAAACAGTAGGAATTAGTTGGACTCAACTAAATAAAATTTTATTATGCCATTATGTTAATCTGTGCTGCCGACCATATGTTGAATATCACAGGAAGCTTTGACTTGCACAATACCAGAAGAAACAGTAGAGCTAGAAAAACTTCACTGAGGGAGATGCTGTTCAATGGCTTGCTTGTCAGAAGAGATGAACTTGTTGGAAAGTTTTCTGGAAGAGACAGTTTCAGGGAAATATGTCATAGGTCTCCAAAACTGTACATGTTGTAGAGAAGGTTAATAGAATCAGTTGCTAGCTTCTAATAACTCTAGTTGTTTGGGGATTCTTGGGAATTTAATAAAGAAAAATTGGACTCTATCAAATATAAACTTTAATTTTTTTTAAAAGGTATCATCTCACAAAACATGTAGTGGGGCTCATTCCTCAATAATTAGACTAGGTAAATTAACAGATCACAGCCTTGTTATTAAAGTGATACACAGTGTCCAGCTCTGGAAGCCCTTAAGTGCAGGCTACCAGATGCTGGAAAGAGAGGTCAGATTAGGAAATCATGAATCTCTCCTATTTTTTTTTTTTTTCTGGCAGTCATTCATTCCTCAGGCTTCTGATGGAAATAGAAGACATGTATTTGATCTGACATATTGTGGCAGTTCTATGCTTGATTCAGGAATATGAAAATTATTTAACGTATGTACACATAAATTTGCACTACTGTGAAGGTTTCCAGCTCATCTGATCTGTGAGCCTTCTAGGAAGAGTAGACACAGGCTACAGAGCCTTTGCTTGGAGGATCTTCAGTTGTGTGAAGAGGGGCATAATTTTTTTTTTTTTTGGTCCCTTGCCCAGGGCTCATTATCTTCCGCATGGAGGTAGCAGGAGATGCTACTACCTGATAATGCTGACTGAAATTCTGGTCTTTGAATTAGTGTCAAGAAGACAACAATAGTTTCCTAAACCAAGAAGCTGACCATAATTTTTCCTACGCTTATCTGTTGTACTATACAGCAAATTGTATGTGTGTATTGTCTTCATCCCACATAGCCAAGAAAAGTTCTCTGAATTAGTGTACAGGGCCATTTCTTCAGATCCTGAAATGCATGTGTAGAACAGGCAGCTTGCATGTCTGCATAATTTCTGGCAAGAGCTGAGTTTGTCTGAAATTCAGTCATTGGAAAAAATACTAGTCACTAAATGATGGATGATACATCTGACTAATTCTTTATGGCACTTTATCTTGTATATGAAATACACTTATGTATTTTATATCTTCTTATAGTTATGCTGATACACTATTGTCTATTAAGTCAGAGGCTTCATCTCAAGGCCAAGATTATTTAAGCTGGAATGATATCCAGAACTGCATTGACATGGTTAATATGCAAATTCAAGAAGAAAATGAAAGTAAGTAATTCTTCCTCCACACTGCCCACAGAGGTCATAGTCGGGTCTTTGGTATGTAAATCTATTAACTGAGTGGCCTTGTTCAGACCCTCTTGAAAAGAGCAGAGCATTTAAAAATTTTGAAAGCCTGATGATCTTTAAATGTCCTTGAAATATTCCTGTTTGTTTCAGATGGCTGAAGGATATCATAGGGTGCCTGCCTACTGCAATGTTAAAAATGCCATGGTTCTGCCTGCTTGGCAGTATCTTCCAGCCCTGGATGGTCTCACTTTGGGGATTTTGCAGTTTGTAAGCAAAGAGCATATTGGGACATAGGGGAGGAAATTACAAACAGTGTTCCATGCAAAAGTGTGTTTTATTGTGTAAATGATTCCAAGTGTGTGTTTTTCACAAGGGAGTTAGTAAGAAGCTAGACAATGCAAATACCTGTCTTGCTCTCCTTTTGTGTAACTTGATTTCCTGTCCGAGAGTAGCTTCTTATGCCCACATGTTCTCATGTGAATGGATTTAGAGTTTATTTTTGAAGTTGAATGTAACTGTATTGCCGTAAGAGGGTGGTGTTATATTAAATGTGGTAGCTGGTCATCTGGTCTTTGAAAAAGCTAAAGCACCGAATTCTTCCGCTGCATATAGAAATTTGAGGCTATTGAGTTATGCTAAATTTGCTGGAGCAAGGAAATGAGAGGCAGCTTTCAGACTGCCTGCCATTTCGGAAGCAGTCTCAGTGCAGTTTCAGAGCCTCTGTAAGACACGGGCTGCTCATGCCCTTCCTGTACTGCCATTAGCGTCATGCATGCTGCTGTTTCATATTGGTAAAGGAAGTTTTATATTGCAGAATTTCAAAAACTGGCTGGATTATTGCTTCCTAAATCTAGTCCAGTGGTTGCCGTGGATCTGCACAGCTTGCTTGCCATGTGCCCTCTGGCAAGGTGGGGTGCTGAGCAGATTATTTGACTGGCAGAGTCACTTTTTTTGTCTGAACCTCTGTACTTAGTAGGAGTTGGAAGAGACCTTGCAGTAGCAGTGAAAATCTTCAGGACCAAAGTAGCTGCACTTGGTCTCAGTGACACTGACCTCTGCCTGGGAGTGTTTAGAGAGGGCAGATGGGCAGAGAAAGAGGAAGAAGGGAGGCCTCTGTTTCCATAAGCAAGTCCCATATCTGCATGGTTCCTCTTTGGGACCACCTTGGAAAAACTGGTCATTCCCCAAGCCTTATGATGACCTGAATCTGGGACCTCACCAGGTGGGTTGTGGTAGGTCTGGGGCACTTGCTGAGAGACAATCCACTGGGAGCAGGGATGTCATCCCTCACAGGTGATGGTGAAACCCTTGACTGATGCCTTTCTGGGGTTGCTTTAGGGACCACAAGCAGTGCATTTCAGTACTGTTTAGGGGCAGGAGAAAATTGATTTGAAACATCTGGGCCCAGTCCGAAGAAAATGAGTTAAGATTTTATTAAATACACTGGGCCTTGTTACTTCCTGACTGAAGTACTGAGTGCCACTGGCCAGCATTGTCAGATTGGTTATTTACAGTGAAATTACAAGGAACGAGGTTAATTGCTATGAAATGCTATAGCTGGGAGGGCAGTATCTATGTATTTGACCAAGTCAGAGTTTCAAGTAATGTGGTTGGAAATCACTTGGAAACAAAACTTTCAGCACTGTGAGTCAATATGTTAGTGAACATATTTATATGTGATACCCAACTTTTTCTTAAGCTTCATGAAAGTGCTTCTGCCCAGAAAATAGGGAAATCTGTTTTCCTTTTTTTGTCAAGGATAATTTTGATTTTTAGGAAGAGTTTTATCCAGCTATATCAATAATTGTGGTAGGAAGGAAAGCTGTATAGCATAATAGCTTCAGATGAATATAAGAACAAAAATAATTTAAAATCAGCTGCTGTTGCTGCCTCTGCTTCTTGTTACATGATTTTTCTGTTCTTTGTGTTACTGCTTTGTTTGTACCTGATATCGGAAAACTTGAAGCTTTCTTTGGTAAGTGCATCCTTAGTAACTTTTCTGTTTCATAGGAATCATTGCAATTGGACACATTAATGAAGCAGTTGACCAAGGAAATCCTGAGAAAACTCTAGAAGCCCTGCTATTGCCCACAGCCAAGCTGCAAGATGTGAGCCCAGTAAATGCAAGGCATTATCAGGATGTTCTGCACCATGCCAAAGCACAGAAATGCAAGGTTAGAATTTTTACTGTTGTTCTTTGTGAGAAGTGAAATGCCAACTCTTTTTACTTGCTTCCGTGTCCCTGTCCTGCTCCCCTGACATTTGCATTAGCTTTGCCAGCGGGGCTGTAAATAAGCCAGTGACAACAAACTGGCACTAAGTAATTTTGCACTATAACTTATTCTGACTGGCAAAACAGATTAATTCTCAGTGTATTAAAATTAAGACATATTCTGCATGTCTTGCTACTGATTTGCTGTAATCGCACTTGTTTTAATTCTACTAGGTTGCTGCAGCTATTACAAAATTTGGGCAGCAGCAATCCTTACATAGTTATGAATTTTTGTAAGGATACAGTTACAGGACTGTGTCAGGCAGATAGCTACAATATGGATGGAAATTGAGGTTTTTGCCAGAAAAAAGTCATAATTATGGTATTACTTAATAAATCTCTGGAAAGTATTTTGAGGAATCTCCTTTGCTTAAGTTGGTTTATTGTAATGGAGTTTTGTCCATATTCGTTTTACAGCTTTATCATGCAATAACAAGCTGATGGTCTTCTACGTGCCTTCAGTTTAAACCTATCTTAGCAGGATGTTGCTGTCTGCTTCCCCAAAAGCAGTGGCCTGGTTAGCATTGCAACATTACAGCTCAAGGAAGCATAAACAAAGATCAGCCTAGCAGCTTGCAGGCTGTGACTGAACACAAGCTTAGCTAAAGCTACTAGCACAGCATTTAAAATGTCCAGTGTCTGGAAAACACAATTAAAATTCACAGTGTGTCCCTAATGTAATGTGGTGAGCTGGGGAAAGTCTGCAAACCCTGGCTTGTAAAGTATCTTCCAGCATTTGTGTCACCTCACCTGTGGTACCTACTGTGAAACCATGTGTTTCTGTAATCTGCTGTCAGAACTTTTGAAAGGTGTTTGCACAAGCCAATTTCTCACCAGGGTTCCCAGGTAAGGGCTGGTTTCACTGAGCCCTCAGTGCTGAAAAGCCTTCTCCCTTGCCACATGTGCTGGGGGAGGGTTTTGTGCATTCTGACTTCACCTGTCCTGGATGGGCCAGGGTCAGTATTTGTGCGGGTGGTGGCTGCAGAGTGCTGGCCCAGGACATGCCATGCGTAAGCGCAGTGAGTCAGGATGTCCCCAAGGCAGAGACCTACAACCCACAGGTTGCCTGCACGCAGCAGCTCTTCCCTGGCTCACTCCAGCCAGCTATCCCAGTGCTTCCCACATGCAAACCTGGTGCCTACTCCTGTCCTGGTGTGAATGTGCTCATAGGAAACAAATGAGTGTTTCCAAATTTTGGAACAAAAATTGTACAATCTCTTTGAAATTTTCTCACTCTGAAATGTTTGATGTTCCTAGAGACTCTTCTGAGCTATTTTGGTTTTGCAGTCTTTTGACAGCTACTTAGAGTCTACCTCCTCTGTGAACAGGAGTGTTGCTCCTGTTTCAGAACAGAACAAGACATGCTGCTGCCAAAAGAAATACTCAGATGCATACGTACTCTTTATGGTGATCAATCATAGATATCACCACTCTTTAGGTAAAGATACGATTTAGATTGACATTTCCTTAAAAAAAAATCCAAACACGATTGAAAAGGTAGTGCAATTTTTGAAGCCTGTCTATTTTCCTCCTTTTCTGATCCTTGTTTTTAAAGCAGATCTGTCTTAATTTGTGTTTAGCATGTCCTGTGGTAAAAGGAAGTATTTGATTTACAAGGATCAGATAGGTCTCCCTATAAACTTCCTGTCCCAGCATCTGGAAAAACATGTGTCAAACCTTTTCATTTACTCTAAGCAACTTGCTGTCACTTCCCCATAGCTGTAGTGATTTGGGGGAGTAGAGTCTGCACCCAGATCTGCCAGAACCCATTACAGCTCCTTATCTCAGATCTGACCTATTTGTTCCTTGCTTGAAAATGAAAACTCAAACCTGGAACTTATTTTGTTCTGTAAATCTTAAACCACAGCTTTTAACAGTTCTGAAGGCCTTTTCAAACCCGATTTATTCAGGTCCCCTGAAGAGAAACCTTGTGTTAAGGGAGCATATTGTGGATACCTGAAAAGTTAAACAGATGGACCATAGGAATTTGTCCTATGTTTGGTTATAGGGTTTTTTGTGTGCTGGTGTGTTTAGTTAGGTTCACCTTGTTTATATTTTCAGTTGTTGTGTAATATTTGAGTTATTTTAGAGTTATCTTTAAAATTTGTTCTTGTGCACGTTGAAGAATGGCAGGATTAAAACTAACTTAAATTAAGAGCCAGAAGAATTAGAAGAACAGAAGCCTCACCAGGCTGCAAATTACCCTGAGGCATTTTCCAGTGCAATTTATTTTATTTAAGTAAAGTTTTTTTACAGTAGTATTATCAAAACAGCATAAAACATTTTTATCCTCACTTACATGCCGCAGTTAAAAATTCAAATGAAAACCACTGAGCTCATTTTCTAGAAACTTAGTATATATATGTAGGTTTTGAATTTCTGTTAAGATAGAAGTTGACCCATTGTTTTACTAACAATCGATGATAACTAGTTGCAGGATTTGTAACACTGTAGGTATTTCCTGTGAGGATGTGGAAATAGAGAATACTACAAAATAGCTTCCCTGTTTTGCTTACCAAGCAAGAGTAACACATGCCTGGATTCACACTGATAAGGGTTAGCTCCCAGCAGTCCCTGTGGGCTAGGGGAGTGCAGGCGCTGACAAAGTGGAAGAACAAGTCCCCAGTGCAAAGCTGGTTAAGCAGCCTCATAGGAGAGGTAGCCTTGGAAGAGTCAGGTTCTGTGTCCGCGGCTGTAGATTTACTGTTTTGTGAACCTATGGGGATTCTGTATTTCCGACATCCAGGGCTGTGTTTGCTTCTCACTGCTCCCAGGCATGTAGAAGGTGCTTTTACTTCTTCCCATTTTCACTAGGCCAAAAACTCTTTTTTGTATCACTGTTCCTGCAGCGACTGTTGGCTGAGAGCTTATTTGAAGTATCATGAATTGCCCTAGAAGTGCTGTTTGAATGCTTACTCCTCTTCTGGTATTTAGAAGCTGTGATGACCGATACTCTGGCCCTTTCTCCATGGCCAGAAAGTGATCTCAGAAAGAAATGGAGGTGCAGAGCTACTTACCTGAATCTAGGTACCCAGGTGTTGCAATACATGTAATAAAATTATAGAGCTGGAGAAGTGTATTTTTGGAGTTTTCCTTGTGTGGGAGGAAGTAAATTTAACTGAGATTGTGGTTTTAACATGTTTTACTTGAAGTATAAATGTCACACCTGAGATTTGTTGCTGTGTGGGTTAATACTATACAAAACCATAATTCCAGTAATAGAAATAAATTCATTTTTCCCTGGATATTTTAACCATTGTTAGATAAATATTGGATTGACTTCTAATTTTTGACATCAGAAAATAAAGGAAAGGATCAAGACAACTGTTTAGGCTGCTAAGACATAAAGCAATTAGATAAAAAGAATACAACCCATCTGTGTTGTAATAGTAATAGTTGATGTGATGGATAATAAGGATAATATTGCTTGGCACAAAGCAAATAGCAAAGATGGTAAGAATCAAAAGACTGACTTTAACATACCAGAACCATTCATGAGTCTTGAGTGTTCGTATAATTGAGACATAGCAGAACACGATAGTTGCAAGCGGTATCAAAAACCCGAATACCGCTAGGGACACATAGTAGTAGAACTGGAAGGATGATATGGTTTCACAGGCGCTGTGCACATCGTGGCAGGTGTAAATGTCCAGCTGCTTCACATAATAGCTTTGCTGCATGATGCCGAGCGGGAGCATGTACAAGAAGACGATGGCCCACACGGCAGCGCAGGCGGCGATGGCGTAGGCGCGCTTCGGGAGGCCCTTGTAGGTGAAGGGGTGAACGATGGCCATGTAGCGGCTGACGCTGATGCACGTGAGCAGCAGAATGGAGCAGTACATGTTGCCGTAAAACACCGCTGTGGCCGTTCGACACATGGTCTCCCCAAATATCCAGTTGTTCCCGTTGATGTGGTAGGCTATTTTGAAGGGCAGCATGATGCAGAAGAGCAGGTCTGAAACAGCCAAGTTTGTGTAGAGGACGGCAGTGCACACAGAACGGATCCTGAAGAGTAGCATCCACAAAATGATGGCATTAGATGGTACACCCAATAAAACAGCACTGAGGTAGACGGCAGGTATTAGCTTGGTGCTCAGAGAGCTGGTCAGGTACTCCAGTGTGGTGTTGTTCACTTCTGTCAGAGTGGAGTCATTTGACTTTTTTGAAGTGCATTTGTTTTCTCTGATATGGATGGTTGTTGTCTCCCCTTCTATAGCATAAGGGGGGATGTAATCATAGTCTCTTGCTGAAATTCCACGAAAAGTTTTGATAAGAGACACTGTTTTAATTGCAGAGCCATTCAGTGAAAATTCTGAAGCTTAGAAATAAAACAAAGTTAAAATTATTAAAAAGGACAAACTACTGTATTAACAATATAACTCACCTTCAGGAACACAGAAGGTTACCATCTCCATGTGAAAAGCAATGTAAGTTTAAAAGATTTGGTGACATTCTTCTCTGCTTTGGGCGTTCATATCAAATGTATGGACAACAGTCTTCATTTATCATTTCACACCCACTTGAAAATTCATCATTAATATAGTATTGGCTGATCTTTCTGCATTTTGTGTGTTTTCAGTAATCTTTAGTGAAGAATATCAGACACTTCTGTAATGCTTATGACCAGTGGGGGGTTTTTCCCAGTAGTAGGAATGTTGGTCATTCATTATGTAAGTAGTCTTGGTTTAGGCTTGATCAGAATTTCCAAAGGAAACACCAGTATTGTCCTTGTCACTTAAAGTATTAAATGCATGACTGCAAAAGATGCAAAAAGCACTGTCTAGTCCAACACAGACTGAAGCTTTCAAATTAGAAAACTGAAATTACCATTGGTTTTTTTGGTCTCACGTGAAATTGTTATTCTTCAGCTTCTGACTAAAGCAAACCAGATCTTTTCAGCTTCTGGTACCTGAGCAAGGGCAGTCTCTTGAGAACTGAAAGCAAAAGCTTGGGCAGGTATTAGGTGTAATTTACTAGAAAGTGAATAAAACTTTTCAAGCCGCAGGAAAATTTTCAGTGAGTAAATATTGCCAGGATATGGGCAAAAACAATAATATCATTACTATTAATGCCTGTTTCTCAATCTTTAGTAGAGAAATTTGTAGAGACAGTGACATTTCCACATGAAGCCCAAATATGTTCAATTTTGAAGCCATGTGTTGTAAAATAAATTTTGCACAGTAAACAACGGTGTGTGTCACTTAAAACTTTTCTTAGCTGCATTTAATGCAAAATTACTTATTGTAAAGCCTAGAGCATGCACCATGAAACTGGAATTCAGAAGCAAACTGAAATATGGATGAAAATCTTTGGACTTCTTTTACCTTTCCATATTTGAATAAAATTTGGAAGACAGTTTTATTAATGCTTACTGGCAGATTTACAGTAGAATGTTTTTAAATAATAATTAGTATAATTAGTAGACTGCATCATTTTTAGTAGTTTTTTGATGGTCACTCCAGAAAACTATTTTTAACCACTCAGTAAGTCATATGTGTGCCTGCATCGGCAGGCATNAAAAAAACCAGGTTTATTATTTGATCATTTCCTTTAGTTATTTTTATCACAATAGTCATCGGAGCATTTCCTTCTAATAACACCATCTGTGAAGTTGTAAAACAAGACACTACAGGTTTAAAATTATCGTATCATTACAAAACTACTAGATAAAAGATGTGTCTTCAATAAGTGCAGAAAGTTCCCTTAAATAAAATTCTTTATAGAAAATGACTGGGAGAAGTAAGGTGTCACTGAAATGAAAAACCAAAAATCTGCTTAAAAGGGGACATCCTAGAGCAGTTTTCTGTAATGATGCATGTACAACTTCAAGTTCGCAGCTGGTAAAGCAACATCATTATCCAAAAAGCCCATATTATTCACTAAAATATGGAACAGATACAGAAAGGAGGACTCACCTGTAGTGCCAAGACTGAAGCTAAGAGAGAGCAGTCCAGTGAAAAACAGTATCTTCATTGTAGCGTCTGAAATCCAGCCAGCTGAACGATGGTGCTGCGCTAGTTCATCTTGAGAGGTGTTTTGTAGGGGCTTTTTCCCCTCTGTAAGGGACTAAAGAATGATTGATCTGTCCTCCAGAAGCATCCTGTAAGCATGAGGTTTATAGTAAGGAGCTAATTTGTTCTTTGTCTGCTACAGCAAGAGGGTGTGACGTATCCAAATATGCACACATGACTCAGTTTCAGCCTCAGCCCAACACAGAGATAAAATTGCTTTACAGCAGCAATTTAACTCCTAATTTACCACAAGCCTGAAGCTGATGTGCAGGGTTCTGCTGAAATTAGTGCATACAGATATTTGGAGTAAAAAGGTGTTTTCTGGAAAAATCAAAGGGTGTGTTTAGTAAATCCTCAAGGGTCTCATTCAGAGACCAAAATGTCACGTGGCTGAACTCTGTACCCTTCTCCAGGAAAAAGCTGGGCTTGGAGAAGAGAGTGATGATCTCAGTTTAGCAAAAGGCAAAGATGGAAAGAAGCCACACTTACAAACATGCCTTACGAAAACTTCATTCTGCCTTACCTTTTGCCTCCCTACCCACTGTTGGCTGTCTGGCTCCTTCGATCCAGCTACTGCCTCCACTCAGACAGTTTCCACCTCTGCACAGCCTGCAGCTCCTAAAACCTTTCCCCTATTTTCATTTGCTTTTTTGTTGATCCCTTCCTTTTTCTGTGCCTGGCTTTTTTTTTTTTCCTTTTTCTTTTTCCTTTTTTTTTTCCTTCAGTGCCAAATAACAACAGCTTGTTTCGGCAAGCAAAATTAGCCCAAGCCTTGGTTTGGCTTCCAGGCTAGTTGCAAGGCTCAGCGTAAACTGTACTTGGCTCCAGAGCAGTATTTGTGTCTGTTCTTGTATTTAATGTGTAAAAGCTGGATACCAGATGAGGAATTCTTTTCAGTTTCTCAATGCTTTTCTCAAAATTCAGTGGCAGTTTGGGAATTTATTAAACATTCTCTCAAGTGCTAACTCTAACTCTCACTTGTTAGAAAAATAAGCAGTGTGTGTCCACTGTCCTGTGATTGACAGCACTTCATGTTATTTATGTATTCTGCTACCTTGTTTACATAGATGATGCAAGCTGAAAAGCGTGTCTATAGGGTTTTTTACCCTGTTTTCTCTTTGTAGTTTCTGTGGATATCAGATTTATTAGATCTTTGGCCTGAGATTCAGTGCTTAACCAGGGATACTCATTGCAAAGTTGCTTCTTTGTCCACAGGCTTTTAGTTTGAATGTGTTTCTAGCTGGGTTTTTTTTCCTGAAATATTTGTGTCTATATTATCCTAGATCTCTGTCAGTCAATACATTCCAGCTTCTCTCATCATTAGTCTATTATAGGCCTGGGACTCCTATTTCCTCTTTAGCATGAATTTCCCCCCCACCTACTGGATTAGATTTTAAATATTACTTTAACCCTGTTTTATCTGCCAAAGTGCTGGTATCACCAGTGAAGCTGGGCAGTAGGGTTGATTAGTGTGGATGCTGAGCCCGCTTTACTGCGCCTTCTATTTTAACTTGGGTTTAATGTCACGCACTTGTAACCTGTAAGAAGAGCGGACCCTACTCGGCTGCTTAATTACAGAAATGTTTGCATGAGCTAAGGCATCATTACTAAACCTGAGCTGTGTTTCTATGTCAGTTTTCACTGTTATTTTCTAATGTAATGTGTACTTAGCTGTATACAAGGAACCTTTCCAAATAAGGAATTTTGAAAGAAAGCCAACTTCCTGCAGTCTTCTGCTACTCTCTCCTACTATCACAGTGCCGCCAGATAATGTGTGATTTTATGTGACTCAGACTACTTTGACTACATATCATGGAAATAAAAATATTTCAATTTTTATTAATCTTTAGTACAATGAATTCTATGCCAGCAGTGTCAGCAAATTCTCCTGTTATTTTACATATCAAAACTTTCAGAGCTTTTTATCTGAATGGGATCTTTTTCAAGTTATCAAATAGTATATTAATGTGTTTCATTGCCGATTTTAAACAGTCAAATTCTTTTTAGTGTTCAGTGGCTTTGCAAAGCAGAGATTGTATATTTGTATATTGGAGCTGTATTAGTATATTGAGACAACTCTTACTATTCCGTTTTTTCAAGGCTTTTTACTGTTATTTTTCCAGGAATCTCAAGATGAATCAGCGCTTCTCTGGCTGGATGAAATACAAAGAGGAATCAATGACAGCAATAACAACATAAAAGAAGCAGCGATCTGTAAGCATTAACCCGCATCTGCACTGCTCTTGTTTTTCTTGGGCTTGAGAAACTAAAATTGGTAATTTATTTTTTCCACTTCAGGGAAGGTGGAAGCCCTTTAAGTACATGAAAAGAAATGAATGCATGTTCTTTGTCATACTAAAATTGAGATGACTTAAAACTACAGGAGTGGTGTTAGTTCTGTGTAAAGTGGTAATCTTTAAGGCGTGGCTAATAATTCAGTGGATTTGGTTATACAGGTTAACATCATGACCAATCTTTCTAATGTCAGTGTATCTTCAGTAGCTCCCAAAATACATGAATGAGAAGGGATATGCTGTTCAGGAGCGTGTTTTGTTATATATTACTAAAATCTTTATGCATGCTATAAGAGCAAATTTTTATGTTTACAACTTTGCTTATTCATATTTCTTTATACTGTCTTTTATGAAGTGCTAACAAACAAAAATCAGGAACATATTAACTTTTAAAGTAGTGTAAAAAGAATGCTAGGTCTTTTTGAAATGTATATGCTCTTCCAGTCTGTAAGGAAGAGGAAATCTGCAGGAAAACTGCTGAGGCTTAATCTGTCAGAGTGTTGTATACTGAATGCACTCACCACCTTTTGTCAAAACTTGGGTTGAATATAAAAATTTTAGAAAAAATACTCATAACACATAATAAACTTTGGCAAGTAATGCAGGAGCAAGCACAGCTGAATGTATGGGGCATACTGGAGAGCACGGTGGTGTGCCTGCTTCTTCCAGCCCAGGGCCAGCACAGCCCAGACAAGGTATTGGTCAGCCTTCTGCTCCACTTGGCTTTGGGTGAGTCAGTGTCGCCTTCTCTTGCACCTTAGGAGCTAGTGAATGCAAGCGCTGAAGTCAGGGCATTCCTGCAGTGCTGTGCTCAGCCATCCCTGGTGCAATGTGGCCACTGTGAGCCCACAGGCACGTCAGGAGTTAGTGCTTGGGAAGCTGTGGGTGGAAGAGCTGGCCATTACAAACTGCTATCCCTGCCACAGGAACATTGCATTTTGTGTTACTATTATTTTAGAATTCATCTAAACAATTAATACAGTCTTCACGTAAGAAGGCAGATACACTGAAGACAGCTGAAGTATTTTTGTAGGTCGCGCATCCAGAGAAAGCTTGTTTTTTCTGAGAGAGGGTCAGATACACACACATTGTCTTAACCAAGCTCTTGTGCTGAGGATTGCTGATACCTTCTTTTGTGGAAAAACCTGCTTCCCATGAATGCCACCCAGAGCCATGAGGAAGCATTCAAGCACAGAGGAGGGAAGGAAACACACAGCTTATAAATGGATTTGAGTTAAACTTAAAGAGCTTGAAAACATCCTGATTTGTGTTCACTGGTGTAAAAGCATTAAGAGTATGTATCATAAGCAGCCTGCAGAAATTAGAACAGCATAATTTATACAGCAATACCATATGATGTTGCTAATGGTAAATCACTGCTCCATCCACTACCCAGTTGTTGTAGTAAAATCTTTTCGTATAATCTGTTGGTAGTAAATGTGCAGCTTTTCACAATCAAGGATGCTCAGTGGAACTGTTTTAACATGTCACTTTTAGGAAAAAAATACTAATCTCGTGTACTCTGCCCTCTGGGTTGAAAGGAAGCACTGTCAGCACAGCACATTCTTAAAGAGCTCTAAGGTTTTACAGCTAAAACCTGAGATTTAACATTTCCCCATGGCACAGAACCTGATACTTCGTATAGCCAACACATCCTGTCTCAGGAAGTTTGCGTGTTGTGTTCACGTAGTCTGAACTTAAAAGTTCAGCTTGATCACAACTTGGAAAGGAACTTCTACTTCATCTATCACAGAGGCACTATTTTTGAAAGGCTAACAACTCCAAAACTTTTGCAAGGTAGTCAAAGACGTATTTTTCAGTTTAAAAAGTGGTTTTGAGATTGCTTCAGTAATGCCAATAAAATAAGCAGTAAAAGAAGAGAAGATACTGGCAGCAGTACTGAAGCAGTCTTGACCACTTCCAAACTAATTTTTATGCCTTATATAAATACTAAATGGTACGGTATTAAAATTTTGAAAGGCTTTTAGAGTCTTCCCTGTCAGTAAAGGACTCTCTATCTTGTATTTTTATTTAGGAAGAAGTGTTCAGTAAGTGCTGGTGCACTTCCTAACACATTGTGGTGCTTGCTGTGTGTTTTGCATTACCTTGCTTCACTTCTTGAATGAGTTCAACCATTGTACTCCTTATCTAAGTGGAGGACAAAAAGAGATTGGCCAAATATCAGGCTCTGTAGCCTTCAGGAACAGATCTGAACACTGACTTTGGTCTTGCACAGGAAGAGTCTGTCAAAGCAGGAAGTCTGTCTGTCCTGAGAGAGTCCAAGTTATAGGAAAAAGCTGATCTTTGGCCTTGTTGAGAGTTCAGGCTTATCACACCAGACAACTGTAGCTTTGTATATCACAACTGTTTAAAGGGAGGATGGGTGTGGAAAAGAGCTCTTCAGAGTGTTGATCTGGTAGTGGCATCCCAACTGCTAGAGAAGCAGACTGGAGCTGACAGTTTTCTGGCAGTTGGGGATGGCTAATCCCCAGTTATGATTTTCCAGGGTCCATATGGCCTTTTTCTAGAGCAACAGCCATAGTATTAATGGCCAGCACTTCAAATGAAAGGATTCATTTATGCTGAGTTGAGTTTTTTCCCTGATAAACATTTTTCTTGTATTTTCCTTCAAAAATACACGCATAATTAAAAGACGAGGAAAAGCCAGATGACAGTGGACCTACATAAACAAATCTCAGCTTAAGTTTTGTTTTCTTTTGTCTTTGTAAAAATACCTTCCAGCACCCTTAACTATATGATGAAAAGGTGGAAGGAAAGCATTCAAATACTGCTGAACAGAGTTGACAAGGCACATGGGACTGTGTAAGAGTCTGGGGCCAGCAGCAGCCAGCTGTAATGTGTGGCTTCCCATTTTTTTCTGCTTGCTTGCTGCTGAGGCCAGGTGCCTGGATATCACAGTGCCACAACAATGGTAGAAAGACATCTCCCATACACATGCGTGCTGGGCAGAGGTCTGTTTTAAAGCACAGAAAACTAGCAGGATGCTATCTGATAGAAATCCAGGTGGTGGTGGTGTGGTATTGTGTGACCTCTTTGTTTCTCGGCTGGCTGACAATGTATTTCTGGTTGATCTGTTACTGCCTAGCCAAAGCTACCCATTCCACCTTAGTCAAACTAACAACAAAGAAAAACTGTTTCTATTACTGAAATCTTTTCTGCTTGCTCAGTCTCATGGAGTGACTCCTGTATGTGGGCTTCTGATACTGAATGCATTTTGGGTCAGCTCTGTGTGTGCAGGGATCTCCTTTATACTGATGTGGATAGACACAAGATTGGGGAAGGTGTTTGGTGCTGCAGCACGAAGTGCAGCTCTGGGGTGCAAAAGTAGCGAGATTCCCTCAAGCCAGGGTATAATGCGGATGTTCTAGCTCTATTCACTTGTTCCCTCTGTGCATGGATCTTGAATTTAAATGTGGAAGAACACCTTTAAAGACCAGAGCAGCCATTTCTAAAACAGCTTAAAGTACCTTACCTAGTGGGTAAGGTACTTTTGAAGTGGCATGTGCTTCCACACGTGTGCTGCCGGGTGTGGTGGAATCCGTTCCTTCAGTGATGGTGGGATCTGCACAAGGCAGTCCTGAATTAGAGTACGGGTAACACCACATAACATCAAAGTCTGCACATGCTTCACCTCTCAGGGTGCTTTTATGTGCCCTGGAAACAAAAGCTGCATCTCTGGCAAACTCAAGAGCATGAATTTGCTTTAAACAAGTTCCTGAGGAGGGTGAGCTCAAGAAAGGGTTGCTTCAGGATGCTGACTAGCTTGCTGCAAGAATTTACTCAGGGCAATCAGTTTTCTTTCCCATGTTGTACAGTAAAAGTGAATGTTAACATTCACAGCTTGTAACCAAATTATTTCATGTACCTCTTGAAGGCTCCCAAGAGATCAGTGGATGATGGTCTGTCTGTTAGGGTAGGCTGAGTGTGAGGGTACTTGCCATCCTCAACCCCTGCCCTACTGTCACCTGGTGTGTCACTTGATGGGGAGCAGCTATGCCCTCAGACTGCTCTCAGTTGTGCTGTGGCTGCATGCCAGCCTGGGTGGAGCACACACTTCCTACCTAACAAGCTTGCTGTTCTCCAAAATACTCATCCTTACAAGCATGAAGGAAGCTGAAAATGAGTAAAGCACTGAATGACTGTGTACGACATGCTGTCTGTGTGTGTCAGTGTTAGAAGTCCATTTTCAGAGTTTCTGGAGGCTAGAATTATGGGTCAATAGGGTATAAGACACTTAGTTTTCTATGTTATTATTTTACCCTAGTGGCTGTTGGAATATCAATGATTAACAAGAGCTTGGAGAAGGGTGATTCACAGCCAGTCCTGATGATACTGCAGTCAAGGTTTGGATTACGAGTCATTCCTGAATGTGCTGAAGCCTACTTCAGGAACCTCTCTGAAGCCAAAACCATGAAAACTACAGAAGGTAAAAACGTGCCTGAACAGGACATGTCCACATCACAGAGGCAACCAGAAAGCTAGAACAGGAAGTTTACCTAAAATCACTGTAATTTGAGGGAGACAGCTTCTGGTTTAAAATCTTTTGACAAATGTTACACTTTTCCACGTGCTTTTTACATGACATTGAACTGTTGTGTACGTAATGCAGATCACAGTACATGCTAAGAAACAAATCTAGTGATTTCCAGAGTATTGCTGAGACTTTCTAGAATGTCAAACCTGCCTCTAAGAGAATTTAGGGCAGCTTCTCTGTGCCTGTCAAGAGACTAGTCCGTTCTCTCAGAAAACCGTATTAGTCTCTGGTAATTTTTTTCATATTAGCAGATGCAGAGATGCACACATCAGTCTTACAGATTACTGTCAAAGATCAAGCCAGTATCTGACAGTGCTCACAGCCCACTTAGGGTCCCTGTGCATTGCCAGAGCAACAGCTACCAGCAAAAGCTGGGGCTAGAATCTGCTCTTGGTAAGGTGATGGGGTGTTTTGTCGTGTTAGAGCTGCAAAAGCTGGTCATAGCTAATGGCAGCCAAGGTTATCGGTTAACGGACAGCTAATGGTTAAAAAAAAATTACTGTCAAGGTAGTACCTGTTCTTACAGTAGATGGGCATGTTTCACTTTGCAACATGAGTATTTTGAGGGCCTTACTAGCTTTATCTTGGGGCCTTTTGTCCATGAGGAAATGAGGTTTTTCCTGCCTCTCAGGACGCATACCAAAGCAATAAACAGGAAAATTATGTGCATATAGGAAATGTCCTGTGTAAGGTAAGAGTCAGTAAGTCCAGCATTTGGGCAGAAGACAAGAAAAATATTTTTTATAAACACAGTCTGTTTCACTTATGAGTAATGATGTAAGACAGAGCACACACTGTTTCAGGAGCACCAACTTGGCACGGTAGGGTTTGGAGAAGCTAGCAGCGGATCTGTACCAACCTTGTAGCTGTTTCAGTAACCTTATAGCCATTTTGTTGTAGAGGAATGACCCTCATCCACCTAGCAGGGTATTTTGAAAATCCTTACTACGAAAAGGCCCAAGATACATAGAGATTTTGCATGTCAAATGGCTTCACAGCGAGTACAGAGAGGGGAAATGAGTAGGGAGAGCTGTAATTTTTCAGTGAAACAGGACATAAATGTGTACTAATAGTATGAACTGCTTTTAGGTTCTAATGAAAGTCCATGGATTAAACTTGTAATGAAAGCCATGTATGATTACTATTACAATGTGGAAACTGAGGAAGGTACCTGTGTTGCCCCCAAAGGAGTTCTACCAAAAACATCATGGTTAACTGATGAAGAAATCCAGGTAGGTGGCTAAAACATTTGCTTTTATTGCAAAAGCAACATAAACATTTGAGAGCGCATGAGACGTGGCAATATCAAGAGGCTGTAGTGGGTGAAACTGAAGGTCACTTTATCAGTATCTGCTTCTGACAAGGGCAGCAACTTAAGTCTAAGCAGACAGTGATAGCACAGCCTCCTGTCTAGTGTCTGGCAATGATTTAGGGATTTCCTTACTGGAAGTTACAGCATTTCTTTTAATGACTATCAACAGATTCCAGTGGAGGAAAGTCTGATTTCTTCCATATCCTTTCATATTATATAGGACTTTGCATTGACGTATAACAATTTTATTATGTATTTGGGAGCAGGTGGAACCACCATTTTCTGTTTAAATCTAATCCTCTGACAGCATTCTTGTATCTCCAACTTCAAGAGGATGAGTGTGCCATTTGAGCTCCTTTACTGTAGAGGTTTTGCACTAGTGTTTAAATAGAACAAAGCAGATCACACAAGCCTCTGAGTAATTTGTTCTTCTGTTATTCTGAGGCAGCTCATCTAAGCTACAGGCTTACTCCTCTACACAAACAAAAGTCAATGTAAGTCCTTTTGAAATTCTTAATGCAGCAGTACTTGAGTGTGCTTCTCAGCAGAGAACTCACTGATTCAGTTAGTATTTCTAGATGTCTGAGTTGTACAAGACATTTGTAAGTGTTAGGAAAGCAGAACCCTACTAATGTATAAAAGAATACTCTCTTAAAATAGCATATCCACTTGAATAACTGAAGTTTGAAAGCAGTTCAGTTACCCTTCATATATGGTTCGGCAGTAACAAAGTAGCTCTTTCTTCTTACTGATTAAAATCTAGGGGCAAATCAGAAGGCTTGGATAAGGTGAACATAAACTGCAGAGAAAGAACACAGTCCAAATTCCAGGATGGTTTTGGTTTTTAAATGACCTTTTTCCATGATCTCTTAACAGAACATTGTTGGGCAAGTTACAGCAGATTACAATCGAGAGCAGCTGTGGCTTGCTAATGAAAATCTGATTGTTGGGCTGCAAGCCCGAGCAAGGGGATTCTTAGTCAGAAAAAACTATCAGGAGAGAAAAGCCTACCTTCAAAACCAGGAACCATCTGCCATCAAAATACAGGTATTGTTCTAGATCAAGAAGGTAATGTGGCTTGGGCAGCTTTTTGCATGTGACGGGTGACGTGACTGATTACTACCACTGATAAAATTCTCAAACAGATCTGCCTTCCTGTTTTGATCAGCAGCAGTTTAAAATTCTACATCTGCAAATATATGTGCTTTCATATAGCAAATATCCAATTTTAAAAGAATGGATCATATCCACCTCTAGTGTAAGTTACTTGGGAAAAGCTTGTACACATACAGGCTTTGTTCTGATGTGCTCAGATTTTTTGTGGTGTGCCTAACTACGCATAGTACAAGACCAGAAGATATTTGTTAAGCATTGAAGCAAAAATTCCTTAGCAAAGCATGACTTAAGAAATGCATTCCTTTCTAGACTATCCCTAGTGGGAAGTGGTTTGTTTCTGCTCCATGAAGTTATAGCTGGACAGGGAGTGGCAGTTGCCCTGGTGTTCTCTGGCAGTATTTCTTGGATGTTTCCAGTTTGCTGAACTCCAAAAGGTGTACAAAGGAAACCTTCTGCTGAGGGTGCAAACACTGACAGAGGCATGCATACTGGTTTTAAGTGGTGAAATAGCCAGCTCCTATTAGGAGCAATTTATTCCACCACCCACTCACAAAAGAAAAAAAAAAATACAAGTGATTTTTTTAATCTACAGTAGATATATTTAATGATTCATTATGACAAATAGCTTTACCACTAGTAGTTGTTATTGGGATTGACTTTTCATTTTCCAGCATGGTGTCTGAACCCAGTAAAGAACTGTACTTTGAGAAATTCAAAGTCTGTGTGAATAGATTCAAAATATGGAGAAATGTAGGTAAATAAAGTTGTTCTGTTTTCTTTCTACTTTTACTGGCCTTAAAGTAAGGAAAGACAACAAGTAGAGGACAAGGCTGGTGTCACTGGCTGGATAGAGATGACAGGCAAAAGAAGCAGTAAAAGTATCTGTTATCCCTGTCACTGGGTTCCTTGACAAGTACTTGTTTCTGAGCTAGAAAACGGAGTCAACTGAGGGAATTGAGAAGTTATCTATGGTACAAGATGATCCTGAGTGGCTCTGGAAGATTATAAACTTGGAAAAGAGGCCAGGGCAAGAACAATATAGGTCCAGCTAGGTAAGGGGCAGCTTTTGGATGCAACAGAGTGAGAGAATGTGTAGGGCTGGGTAAAGGGACCACAGCAGGTCATCTGGTCCAACCTCACTTTTCAGGCAGGGTCATATCAAAAGTACATGGCACAGGACTGCATCCAGTTGGTTCTGGAATATCCCCAAAGGCTCCATAACCTCTCTGGTCAATCTGTTCCAGTGCTTGGTCACCTGCCCATAAAGAAGTTCTTCCCCCATATTTAGGTGGAACTTCCTGTGTATCAGTTTCTGCCCACTGCCTCTTGTCCTATTGCTCAGTACCACTGAGAAGAGCCTGGTCCATCCTCTTGGCACCTTCCCTTCAGATACTTATACACATTGAGGAAGTCCCTTCTCAGTCTTCTCTTCTTAAGGCTGAACAGGCCCAGCTCCCTCTGTCTTTCCTCCTAAGAGATGCTCCAGACCCCACATCATCTTTGTAGCCTCTGCTGACCCACTCCAGGAGCTCCATGTCTCTCTTGTCCTGAGGAGCCCAGAACTGGACACAGCACTCCAGGTGTGGCCTCACCAGGACTTAGTAGAGGAACAGGATCACCTCCCTCCACCTGCTGGCAATGCTCTTCCTAGTGTCCCCCAGGATACCATTGGCCTTCTTGGCCAGCAGGACACTCTGCTGGCTCACGGACAGCTTGTTGTCCACCAGGGCCCCCGGGTCCTTCTCTGCAGAGCTGCCCCCCAGCAGGTCAGCCCCAGCCTGTGCTGGTGCCTGGGGTTGTTCCTCCCCAGGTGCGGGACCCTGCATTTGCCTTTGCTGAATTTCAGATGGTTCTTCTCTGCCCATCTCTCCAACCTGTCAGGGTCCTTCTGAAGGGCTGCACAGCACTTGGGGGTGTTTGCTGTTCCTCCCAGCTTTGTGTTTTCAGTGAATCTGCCCCTTCATCCAAGTGAAGGATGAACAAGTTAAACAGTACAGCATTGAACCTTGGGGGACACCACTAGGGACAGACCTCCAACAGGACCCTGTGCCACTGATTCTGACCCTCTGGGATCTGCTGTTCAGACAGTTCTCGATCCACCTCACTGTCCACTCATCCAGCCCAAATCCCTGAGTTTGTCTGTGAGGATGTTGTGAGAGACAGTGTTGAAATCCTTGCTGAAGTCAAGCAGACAGTATCCACTGCCTTCCCCTCATCCATCCAAGCAGTTGTTTCATTGTAGAAGGCAATCAGTTTGGTCAAATGTGACTGACCTTTATTGAACCTATGCTGACTATTCCTCATCATCTTGTCACCCATGTGGATAGAGATGGTCTCCAGATTGAGGCACTCCATCACTGTTCCAGGGATGGACAGTGAGGCTGAGTAATGGGCAAGAGCTGGAAGTCACTTAGGTGGGATGAAGCCAGTGACTGGGATGCCAAGGATGTGGGTGTATTGGTGATAAGAGTAATGATGACTTCAGGAGAGTGAAGGAAATAGCATTGGACAATAAAGTGTGCTGAGATTGGTCAAAATTAGCATGAAATGTATTAGGACACCTTAAAAAATTTAGAGGCAAGCTTACTTATAGCTTAGTTATCTCTTTATCACAATGGCAGGTTTTTTCTACAAGATAAACACTGTTAATGATTTTAGTGTGTTACATAGATTTAATAAATATTAGTTTCTTATTAGCATAATGGTTTCCTGCCTTCTTTAAAATAGGCTTTCTGGAAAGGATTCAAACAAAGGAAAAGCTATGTTGACAGATTAAAGGTGCTTCAAGGCAATGTTGCTGCTATTGTTAAGGTAAGAACCCCCAGTGTGTTTTGGGGGCCAAGTATGTTTTATCCCTTGACATAGTCCATCACCACCTGGGAATCAGAAACTAGGAGCACAAGTTGGAGGGTTTCCAGAAATCTACATGGCATTGAAAGTTGTTTAACTGATAGCTTAAGCAAATTGCTTCTTGAAAGCTGTGTTTGACTTCCAACAGGCTTTGCAGAACTTGAGGGGCTCTTGGTAGAGATTTCCTTACATTTCCCTTTCCAATACTAAACTAGAAAACATTTAGGATGACAGTGTATTATTTTCTTAAAAGCTGTCAAATCTCTCTCTCTGAAAAGCGCTCACTGTTCTGAGATGCTAATGGGACTGTTATTAGATTGTAGATCACAGGTGGAATATTGTGACAGGATCTCCTGTTTTTGAGGGAGACTGGTTTAGAATTGAGACCTGAGACCTGAAGGTAGAAATTATTTCCAAAGATAATGCTACATACAGGTGGTAGAAACTTGAACTTAGCTTGATTAAGTGGTTTAGTGGGAACCCCTTTATCTGGTCACTGTCCAGTAGGAGCCTGGTGGTACAGTCATCTATGGCCCTGACCACATGAGAACAGCAGGCCTGCAGAAGTAGACATTCAAAAGTAAATGTAAAACACACACACAAAAGTTTGTGCAGTGTCCCTTAAGTCTTTTTAAAAATTTTATTTAATTTTCAGATTCAGTCATGGGTCAAAATGTGGCTAGCGAGGAGAGCTTACAGGAGACGTCTGCAATACTTCAAGGATCATGTAAGTAATTTTTCTCCATTTTGAACATGAAGCATTGAAGTAGGGTAGTATGCAGGAGCAGTTTTGGGAAATGGGAAAGAGAGTGCAAGTTTTGCAGTATGTTTCTGAGCAGAAGTGTGTCATAACTAGATTCTTTTGCCTAACCTTTCAGAATGACCAAATTGTGAAGATACAAGCATTTCTTAGAGCAAACAAGGCCAGGGAGGACTACAGAACACTAAGTAAGTAGTAACAGCTGAAGGTTGTATGCTTGGGGACAAGTATGTTACTGTGTTCAGTCGTTTTATATTTTAAGTTTCACATGGGAATTCACAGCCTCTTACTTAACTTCAAAAGAGGGTGCAAGTATTTGTAAAACAACTGTTCTACAGCTGAAACCATTTTGCATAGCTGTACTTTTAAAGCACGACAAAAATACTGCTAACTGGCATGAACTGCAAATTTTCTGCATAGTGATCAGTTTCCTGACGGCTTTTGGGTGTTCAGTATTACATCAACTAACACGCCTATTTTCTTCAATTATAGTTGGTGCTGAAAATCCACCCTTGACTGTTCTGCGCAAATTTGCCTACCTCTTGGACCAAAGTGACTTAGACTTTCAAGAAGAACTGGAAGTAACAAGGTTAAGGGAAGAAGTGGTTACAAAAATTCGATCCAATCAACAGCTGGAGAAAGATTTGAACTTAATGGATATAAAGATTGGATTGCTGGTGAAAAACAGAATCACTCTTCAGGTCAGCAGGCTCTGTTCAGGCCCCCCTTGGTAGCATGCACTGAGCACTCCCCATGCTGAAGGAACTCGGGGTTACACAATCACAGCTGAGGCTGGAAGGGATCTCTGGAGGTCATCTGGGCCAAACCCCCTGCACCCAGTCCCCCTGTCTCCAAAGGCAGGGACACCCAGAACAGGTTGCCCAGGACCATGTCCAGATGGCTGATTCTCTCCAACAAAGGAGACTGCACAATCTGAGCAACCTGTGCTACCCTCAGTCACCCTCAATCAGTCAAAATACTCCTGGTAAATTAAGCACTATCTTCCGTGCTAGCTGTTGTTCTGTTGTCCTGAGCTGTACGTCACTGTGTTTTGCTAGTTGTGGACAATAGTAATTACTTGGCAGATTTAAAATCTTTTACATCTCTTCTGTGTTAGAATAGAGTAGACTTCTGATCATATGGAACAGGCTGTTCAGCGTTAATTAATCATGAATGAGTCTGTGTAGGACATCAGGTCCCATACAGTCACTGCTGGCAACCCATACTGGTCAAAGATAAAGATGTTAAAAAACTGGGTAGTGAATAGAGCAGCAAAATTTACAAAGTTGCTAATTAAGGCCCTTGGAGTAATACTGCATTTAACATGGTTGGGAAAATGTTCATTTTTGCTATTTGCCTGTTTTATGAATATATAATCCAGATTTTTGATCATTTTTCTGCAGGATGTGGTACTGCACAGTAAGAAACTTAACAAAAAGAGCAAAAGTCAACTGGAGGAGATGGTTATGGTTGACAAGCAGGGCATCAAAGGTTTGAGTAAAGAGAGAAGAAAAAAACTGGAGGCTTATCAACACTTATTCTACCTCCTACAGGTAATTTTTAATGCAAAAATTAATATGGCAGCAAATTTTTAAAGAAAAAACAGAAATATACTGTAATGCTTATTTTGTTTTAATGATTGTAGTACTAGTATTTGGAAATATGAAAATATTTCCAAATAACATGCAGACTGCAGCAGACACTATGGTCAATTTCTAATACTTCCTGTAATTGAGAAAATCCTTGTTGGTTTTAAAGTGTGCAGCAAATATGGCTGGGTTTTGCTTGAGTATACTTCAGTCTGTACTGAAGCTGAAGAGAAATGTTTACCTCCATCTATCTTTTAGTCCATGTAAATTACTGTCAGTTACTAATACCATGCATTATATGTAGTGGAAGGGAAGTGGTCTGCAATGCAGTTCACAGAATATAACGTATCTGTTCTTGTGCTATTTTTATCTCACCTGACATTTTTCTAGAAGAATTTTAGATCCTCCCAGGGCAGCTGCTCTCCAAAGTAGACACGTAGTATGCAAAGTTTTCTTGGTAGATAGCCACTGTCATTTGGTAAATTCTCATTGTCATCAGATACATAGACTTGATGCAGAGAGGTACTATCCAGAGACCCAAATAAAATCCTTAAGGGTGCTTGCTTCTCACAGATTGTGCAGTATTCCATGTTTCTTATGTACTGGGATTTGGAGAAAAGTAAAACCCCTGTGGAAAAGTGACATATATGGAAGTCACCATAAGTGCTTTAGGCATGAACAAATGTAGAGAGCTGCCCTCCAAGTGGGGGTGTTTGTCCTGGACAACAGCATGCATGTCATTTGTTTGCTTTGTAGACTAATCCCACGTACCTGGCAAAGCTGATTTTCCAGATGCCACAAAACAAATCAACAAAGTTTATGGATACAGTCATCTTCACTCTATACAACTATGCCTCCAATCAACGGGAAGAATACCTGCTTCTCAAACTCTTCAAAACTGCTCTAGAAGAGGAGATAATGTATGTGCACTCACAGAAAGGATTTAGCTAGTTTCTGTTTCAGACAATTCAATGAATGCTTTGTGCCTAAAAGAAACTGGTGGTTAATCTTTAAACTACCATAAAATTACATACATAATTTTATTAAATGAGAACTTTGTTATCTGGATGTTACTCTTAAACTCAAGTGATTGCTAATTCAGGAAAAGAACAGTTTTTCTATGGTGGACCATATTTGTCTATGAAAAAATTGCTTGTAAAAAGATGCTAGGGCTTCTTGGTTTGTGCTTGATAGAGAAATAGACTATATAAAGAGGTTTCAACATAGAAATAGGGTAATTTTTAAAGTGTGGGGTTTGAAAATTTGAGTAACTGCATATGTAAGTCAGAACTCTTCTGTTCCTGATACAGCTCTAAGGTAGACCAGATTCAGGATATTGTTACTGGAAACCCCACAGTCATTAAGATGGTTGTCAGCTTCAATCGAGGCGCTCGGGGACAGAACACTCTGCGCCAACTCCTGGCCCCAGTGGTGAAGGAAATCATGGAGGACAAGTCTCTCATAATCAACACTAGTCCTGTGGATGTTTACAAGTCATGGGTAAACCAGCTAGAAATGCAGACTGGTGAGGCCAGGTGAGTGAGGAAGCTGGCCTTAGTGTACCACACAAATGAGGAATCCCTCAGTTCTGCTTTCCCATTCTTTCTCTGAGAAATTGTACCATGCACCCCTTCTCAATCTTCCTCCAGCAGAGAGATTTTGAGAAAGGATGCTTGAAAAAACAGGTGATTTAACTTGTTCTGAACAGCAAAAGGATCACTTTCCTTGTCATGACCTTCCAAAGTAAATTACTTAATATTTATAAGTGTAATAGACTATGCCATGGAATAGCTTAGTCTTTTTCTCAAGTTTTTTACTAACAGCATGTTGGTAGTGTCCCAGGCTTTTTGAGGACCTATGCTGGGCATGCTTTATATTCATATTCTCCTTTTGTAATTAAGGGAAGGTACATGATAGCACGTGCACCCCCAACTAAGCAAACTCCTTATCTCGAAAAAGGAAGCCAAAGCATCTGAGACTTTTAGTAACAAAACCCAGCTTCAGTTGTATTTGTCAGACTTTTGTTTACTGATGGCCCTTATGAAGAAAAAAATAAAGTATTTTATTCTCCAGTGTATTTAACCTGGTTTAATGTCTATTTTTTTTGCTTTGCAGCAAACTCCCATACGATGTGACCACGGAACAAGCATTGACACACACAGAAGTTGTCAGTAAACTGGAATCATCTATTCAGAGTTTGCGAGCAGTAACTGACAAAGTTCTCGCATCCATATTCTCTTCTCTCAATATGATGCCGTAAGTGCTGAGCTAGGACTCTCCAAGCAGCAGCTCATGTGCCATTCACTTGAACGTCTGTGATGGAGATTCTTTCAAATCCTTTCCATGCTTTCAAAGGCTTGCGATTATGCCTCTCAAATGACTTCCCCAGTAGAGGGAGTGGTTTCTGTGCCTCTGCCCTGCTTCAGCAGCCTGGCAAACCTCTCCCTGTACTTGAAACATTTTGTGTTTTCCATTATCAACTCATTCTTCAGTTTCAAGGGAGTGGGCAAAAAGCCAATAGCTTAAGCTGACTAGAATGATTGTTTTGTGTTTCATCTAAGTATTTTCCAATATTTTCCCTTTTCATCTGTCCTACATGTAGTTATGGAATGAGATACATAGCCAAAGTTCTGAAGAGCTCACTCCATGAGAAATTCCCAGATGCAACAGAAGATGAACTACTAAAGGTAGACTTCTGAGGGCAAACTGCCAGCAGCTTGTTCTTTTAATGCCAAAGTGGATTTTTATTAACACTAAACATTCAAAGGATGTGGGAAAGCAGCATTTATTGAAGGAATTTGGCACTTCTTACTGAGTTGCAAAGGGGCTGAGGAAGGGGAGAAGGGAATTTTGTTGTCACAATCTAGGTATGTTAATCTGGGTGCTCAGCAGTTCTTATGGGAGAGAGTGCTCAACCTGTTTTGGATAGTAACTATACTTAGAAGGTTGGAGTTCATCGGAATCATCCTGTGGCTTGGGTTGGTACTGAGGTCCTTGTCATCACCAATCCTTTCACTGAGAACGCTGTAGTCCTCTTATTTTTTCCTCCCCTATCTGAAGTTGTTAACATGTTAAGAAATTGTAATTTAAATGTAATTTAATCCAATGAGGAAGGTCTCTAAAAGAAACTTTTGAGTAGATTATAATACACTTAGATTACATTACAGTTAAGATGCTTGTAAAAGTTGTAGAAATGGCATTTGTACAGACTGAAAAACAAGGTGTGAGTGATAAGTATGTACTGGCATAGTGGCCATTGTTACCCTACCACAGCCATGGCATCTCTTCAGAAGATTTAGGGGCATTGCTCCATAAGCCTTCTTACGAGCTGAGAGACTGAAAACTCTCTCAGATTAGGACCATTTTGCACTTCAATGAAGACCCTGTTATCGCTGTTTAATTACATGTTTCTAAAAGTACAAGGTTTTCATTTTAACAGAACTTCCCTATTATTCTTCACTGTCCATCACTCCAGCAATACAGACTCAAAAATTGCTCATAAAAAACCTTAGATAGCAAATGGAGCACCCCCCTGAAAGCCTTTAAATGTGTAAGTTGGAAGTTCTGCAGGTGCATACGCATAAACTAAAGCAAATTGCAGAAAGCAAAGTCCTGCCTGTTTCTGAGACCGGGAATTCTTTGAAGTTGCCATCTTCTGAAGCTACTGTACCATTGTTATAGAAACTGCAGTTTGGGAACTCTGTTCTCTAGATTTCTAGGGCTGCATTGCAGTCCAGTCCCATTGAGAAATAAAAGGTCCCCTTATCAATGAGTGCATTAAATGCTGCCAGTATCTGCAGCACTTCGGAGAATGAGCCTCGGGAGCGGAACCTTGCAAAATGAAGAAGAGTTGTGTTTGTGTTTAACTCCATACCTTGCATTAGCTGAACTACAGCCAGCATCAAATTGAAACGTGGTTGTAAAAGTCCGTAACTGATGTTCACAGAGGTGTTGTAGGAGGAGTGTCACACAAAAGACCACAGGTTCTTCCAGTTAGCCGCATAGGTAATGTGTGTCTTAACAACTGTTCTAGCACCAGTTCCTATGGTCTAATTTAGACGTAGAAATGATTGGTCATGTTTTGTAAGGTGCCATTATTGTATGCAAAGGGAAGATCTCTTAACTTTTTTCTCTAACTTTCTCTTTAGATTGTTGGCAACCTTCTGTACTATCGCTACATGAACCCTGCCATAGTTGCTCCTGATGGCTTTGATATAATTGATATGACAGCTGGGGGCCAGATACACCCTGACCAGAGAAGGAACCTAGGCTGTGTGGCAAAAGTCCTCCAGCATGCTGCTTCTAACAAACTCTTTGAAGGAGAAAGTGAACATCTGTCATCTATGAACACTTACCTCTCACAAACCTACCAGAAGTTCAGGTATGCAAAGCCCCCACAAATACCTACAGAGTAAGAGCTTTCCTCTAGGATGAGTAAGGCAGGTGGACTCCTCATTGACATGAATTTCGTGTTCATAGTTAAAAATGTTGAGTGATACGGCAAAGAGAAATGCTCACTAACAAGGAAACTGGAGCAGGAGTAACAGGTTGTATTTTAGCTTGTGCATTAATTTGAGATCATCTCTGCTGTCTTGGCTGCAGTTCCTTACTGCAAACACAGACTGAGAACAGACTGAGGTAAGTCATTATCTAGCAGAAACAATGTCTGCTTTGATTTGGGAGGACAGCTGAAAGTTTTGTTTGAGGAAAAAGTCCTTGTTAGTCTGGAAAAAGCTGCAGGTTTTTAGTCTCTCATCTTTGCTGAGAGATTCTATACAGATTTCATTCTTTTATCTTGCAGTCATAGGAAACTGCATATTTTGCTACATTCTTGGACACAAGTTTTTTGGGGTTATTGCCCATTTTTGGGGGGGATTGCTATTACTTTGTGGTATTGTTGAGCTTTGCAACAAACTTGCACTCAGAATTTGTCTTTAGTGTCTGCCCTTCATGAAAGCAAATGCACTGTTCAAATAATGGGTTTCCTTGAGAGATCAACCATGGATACAGAGATAATTAAACTCAGTAATTTTAGCAAAGTATTTAAGGGCACGACCTAAACATGAAGAAGCTATAGGGCAGAGAGTGTTATAGCAAGAATAACAAATGCTAATAAAAGAGCGCTACTCTAGTTGGCCCTTGATTACTACAAAAGGAAGAATCACTCTCCTAATTAAGCTAACTTAAATATCTGTATGCCTGTGCTCTGTACTTTCACTAAACCCTTCTTAGACAGCAATGGTGGCTGCCCTTAGATGCCTGTTCGCCTTCAGAACAATATTAGCAATATTAGCTGTGCTAAAAGCTATTAAGCCTGTCTAGTTCTTTTACTCTGCATTTATGAACTTGAGCAGGAATTTGTCCACACCCTTCCTAAGCCTTTGAGATAATCTGCCTCCACAACTCCTCCTGTAGCAATATTTAAAAGTTTGCTACCTGTTGGTTAAAATGAAAATTTTCCTGCAGTTTCATTGCATACCCTCTCGGCCATTATTTTTTGGGCTTGATTAGTGAATTCTGCGCACATCTCATGCAATACCACTGTGATTTTGTATAACTTGATTTGTAGTCCCCAGCTTTTCCTCTCCAAAGTGAAGAATCACAGCCCTTTTCCTTTTTTCTTTTTGGGTTTGTTTTTTTTTAAATATTCTTTTCTAATACTTTAAAGGTGCTGTGAACCTTTATCCTCTTCAACACCACAGGGCTCACACAACATGGCTTCTGGAGCAAACCCGTTGGTGTAATCCAAGACCCTGTTTTTCCCAGCTGCCACATTTCTGGTCCTCTCACTTTGGAAAACAAAGTGGTTCTCTGATGGGAGGACTCTCCTGGTTCTTGGTTGTCTGTGCACATCCCTGAAGAAGTCAGTAGCTTGGAGAGAATGCAGTTGTCATTTTGGGAAGCAGGTCTCAGTACTCCATGTACATGCTAGTCATACTGAAGTAACACATTAACCACTCTCCGCATTTTTTTCTCTCAGGATTCTTATATTTATATACAATACTGCATTTTCTCTCATTTTGAGCAGCTCATTTTCTGCCTAACAGCAATGTAAACATTTGTGGGACAAATGGGAATTTTGTGCAGCTATTTTAATCAATTCCTTCTTTGCACACCTCATACTACAAAGTGCCTTCATAAAATCAGAGGGAAATCTTTTTATAACTTCTAGAGAATTAAATAGATATTTCTTTAAGTCCTTAAAATTTACCAAGTTTTCACTCCTTGTTTAATAATGAGGGGAAAATATCCCAACCCCTTTAAAACAGTCTACCACCAACTACCCAGGAAAGAAAACACTTCATTCATATTGATGTCACCTTCAAAAGGTTCCTTGAAACATTGAGGGTAGATTGCAGGTTATAAGAGAAATATAATGCGTGTCAAAGGCTTGACTGTGATTTTTTTATACAAGATAAATAAAGTGAATTTATAAGGGACAATTATTGAAGTTTTTCTCATTTTCTCCTAGGAATTTTTTTCAAGCAGCATGTGATGTTCCTGAACCAGAGGAGAAATTCAATATTGATGAATACTCTGATATGGTGACCCTTAGCAAGCCTGTCATATATATCTCCATTGAAGAAATTATTAATACCCATTCCGTAAGTCAATGAAAACAGACTTGTCAATGGACTATAGCATACAGATGATCAAATATTTGCAGCTAACATTCTCTGGGGAAAGCTTAGTTCTCATTCTTACTTTTGAAGTAATTTCTTCATCTCTGAAATGTTCTGAAGTTGAGTATTAGATTTTTTTTTCCCCAGGAAAAATGCAAATACTGCTTCCATGCAAAAGCATCATCTTAAATAATAATTAACACATAACACTTTCTGATGAGGGGAAAGAACACTTATGTTCTCATCTCATGTGACATTTCTAACTTTGAAACAGTTTTCTGTCGTGGGTAAGAAAGTGAAAGAAATTTCAAGGAGAGCCTTTGACTCTAGGAATAGAAATTGTATATTATGGCTCTGGCATTCTGTCATGTGACTTGTTGGAAGCAGATGCAAACATCCGATTTAGAAAACTGAAGCTCTGGTATCATGCCTGTTCTTACTTGTGGGTAAAGAACAGAATAACTGCAGTCTGACTCAGTTGTATGTATGACTCAATACAGTGTAAGTTAAATGTTTACCACATGTTCCTCCTAAAACTGGGATATTACTATCTGTTTCCTGGCTTGCAATATGTCCCCTGTGTGTCNAAAAAAAAAAAAAAGCCCACAAACACCACAAAGAACCTCTCCTAAATACTGCCGGATACACTATGGAAAAGGTAGAATACCCAACTCACAGTAGACCACACTACAAGGCAGTTTTATTCAAGGGAAAACTAATCACCTAATCTGCTAAAAACATACTGTCTGGTTTGTCTTTGTGCCTGTTCTTCTAATTTTTGAAGCGATAGACCTGTGCCTGCATGTTAATGATCAGCAGTTATATGTGAACATTAGTCCTGATCAAATACTCCTTTTAGTGAGTCTAATGACTGGCATAACATGTCTATTAGGTGCAGTGGGTGCTGCAGAGCTGGTTCCTCACTTAGAAAATACAGTGCTTTCTGAAAGGTATCACTGACACTGTTGTTACGCTACTGAAATGGATATACAGAAAATAGGTATTTTTCTGTGGACCACCAACACTGTCTTTATTCCTTTGCGTGTTAAGGATGCAGCACCAAAATGCTTTGCTTGGGATTAGCACCCTTTATTCTGTGATGATTAGGACTTTGCTCGGCCAAATTGCAAATCTTCTGCTCAGCTGTGACATTTAGCACTCCAGAGACAATTGCTGGAGGAGCAAGGGCAACTCTAAACTCTGTCCCAGAATCCAGAGTGCTTCCTGGCCTTGGGAAGGTCCTCCATAATCCTGATCATGCTAGGTCTGTGTTTTTCAACATTTAGTTTCCAGATCTATTTTCAAGTAAAAAGATACGAAGAAAGCTTTTTCTGGATGATGATTTAATTCACATTTGTTTACAGCTGCTTTTGGAACACCAGGATGCCATTGCCACTGAGACTAATGACCTGCTGAATGAATTGCTGGAAGGTCTGGGACCTGTTCCTGATATAGAATCTTTCCTTGGTATGCTGTTTTTTGTCTTTATGGGAAACTTCATTCTAGGGGCTGAATTAAAAAGAGGCTTGCCTTAATACTCTTGTGTGTCTCAGAGTAATAGCTTCTGCTTCTGTATTTACTACAGAATCCTTTCCAAACACTTCTTGTAACATTGCACTTTATATTTAAACCTTTTTCTAACTGCAATACTTACTCTAAAAGTTAGTGATGTGATTCAAAATCCAAACATTAGTAATATTTTGAATGATCCAGTTGCGCTTAAATTGCAGATAGGAAGCAAGTGGTTTTTTCAACAATCCGATCTTAAGATTTGCTGGTGTTGGCTAGAAACTTAGAAAAAGTATATAGAGAATTCTAAAACCAGCCATTTTTTTCTTTTTAAACCTAATTATCCAAATTAAAATTATATTTTTAAAATCATGCAAATTTATTAGACAGTAATGCATTTGACTGATACTTAATTGGCATTAATTGTAGAAAACTGTTTAGAGAGTAGCTAGGAGTCATGGATAACATCAATGTTCAAGTGAATAGCCTGTTAACATAGCTGCTCCTCCTTCGTTTCTTCATTATCACTGCAATTTAGGATAAAGGATGTTAAATTGTTTGTATTATTCTTTGAGAAGACAACATGGAAGTCTTTTGCACATCAGTAGCCTGAAAAGCAAGGATTGATGTAATTTCCAAAATACCGTAACCAGGCTTATAAATAGCTAAGTTATGGTTTTGAATGTTTCCTTTTAGGGGAAGGAGCTGTTGATCCCAATGACCCCAACAGGGAAAGCACACTGAATCAACTTGCAAAAACAGAGATTTCACTGTCTCTAACAAGCAAATATGAGTTACGAGAAGGTGAAGACCAGGATCTCAAAAGTCTGATGATAAAGTAAGTTTTGTTCCAAGCTTTATATTCTGGCAATACTTTTTGTTTGGTTTTTACATTTTTTTTTATGTTTTTTTGACAACTGCTCTGCCTAATTTCGTTTCTGAGGTGCTGAGTGCATTCAGTTTTCAAAAGCCAGTTTGTGTTCCGTGCTACTCAAACTTTTGCCAAAGTCAGATGAACTGACTTTGTCAGTTCTTCCAGAAAAATAAATATATAGCCAGTTGTGTTTTGGAGCATGACTGCATCATTATCTAACCTAGTGAGTGTTTTTTCATGAAGCTGTAAAAGCACTCTGCTTTAAAGTGCCACAGCCTTGGGAAAGCAGAGATGAAGAGCAGTCTAGACTTATAAGGATCAGACAGTATTACCATGTCCTTTCCTCCCCCTCAAAAATAAACACTTCCTTGATATACTGTCATCAGCCATTTGAAAAGGATGTAACCGTTACTTCAGCAGGAGTAGTGCATGTTGCATGCTTATCCAGGAAAGCAAATTGTGCTTATTCTATCTGGTGAACAAATTAAAAAATGGCTACAGGGATTCTCTGGAATACAGGCTACTTTATAGTAAAAATTAATTATGTAACAGCACTCAGTTTCAAATTATTGGCACCCATCTTCTGAAGTCATTTCAAGCTGTCCAGAAAAGGGATTGGCCTACTCTAAGATCCTAGTACAATCTGAGTAAGGGGGAGAAACAGGATGCTGCTCTCCTCTATTACCATGCTTTTACGTACCACACGTGTGAAGGCAGAAGTTCACATTAAAAGCGAAAGACAGCACCAATAACTAGGTGGGCAATAACTAGGAGGAGAGATATGGGCTGTAATTCAAATCTGACCTAATCTGTTTGGGTTTTTTTAAATCAGAAATAAGTATTCTGGATTTATTAGATGGTGTGAAGTTTTACTTCTGAAGAAGTAACTGTACCTAGGTAGACTATCACTTTAAACCATTAGGCTTTATCATAGAAATCTTGACCATATTTTGACATTTTCCTTGGAAACTTTAATTTTCTGTTAATTGTTAAGAATAATGAGCTATTTCAGTAATCCTGTCCTCTAAATTAATAGAATTCTGTAGTAGGATGTTCTTGGAAGTATTATGAATGAACAGGCAGCAGGAATGAGATAAATTCTTACCAAGAAAAGAACTGGTTACGATATCGGAGTCTAGCAGCTTCCTTTTTTTAGCAAGGAAATGCTCCTTGTCTGTTGTCACTAGAGAAATATTTGTCCTTAAGTGGTTTGCATAAATGCACTGCATCAAATTTAAAATTCCCTCAAAGTTCAGCAGTTCTGAGTGCATTTCCACTTCATTCAGTAAATATGATGTTTAATGGAATGATGAGTAGCTCAGGTTTTTCAAAGGTTACATTTCTGTCTGGTGTTTTGTTGCAATCACAATTAAAATCCACATGCGAGTTGTTGCTTGTATTTTTAACAGTAACTGTTTTACTGTGCTAGTTGGTTACCTGTTTTCTAAAATAAAATGGAAGGAAGCTTACATGTATTTCTCTATTCAGACTGTGTAGAAACCAGATACTCAACATTATTAAGGGAAGCTCTGAAACATAAAAAGCTAAAAAGCAAATTTTATGAAGAATCAATAATAAAGGGGGAGTTTGCAAATTTTATGGTTGAAGAAATGACATGTACAAGTGATCCAGTCATAACTGTTTTGTAATATCTGTATATCCTTTTCAAAAGGACCAAAAGACTTATTGTGGATGTGATACGAACACAACCAGGGGATACACTCTTAGAAATATTAGAAACACCAGCCACTGCACAACAGGTAAGTGCTATACTGTGCCTGAATAGGGAAGAAAGTATTTTATTATAGCTATTTGAAAGCCTTAACAGACCTCTGACAGCTTTCTCCATCATGTTATAACAATGAAATTGTTGATGGTTTTACACTATTCAGATTCAGAGTCTTCAAAATACAAGACTTGCAATTTTTTTTTTTTACTGTGTAATTCGAAATGGCTTCAGAAGAAAAGAAAAACTAAGTCTTGCTGTGAGCTAGGATGACTAGAATATTTTTTTCCTTACCGTTTTTGTGAACAGGGTCTTTTCTCTCCTACATTATAATACAATCAAATTGCCTGAGGTGAATTTTTCTACTCTATCTTTTTTTTCCCCCTCATTAAATTCAGTATCATAACTCAACGACCCTAACCCTTTAGTTTATTTGCTTAATCTATACAAGAAAATATCAGGGAACTACTGCTATCCTTAGTATGGGAATTGAGTGGGAAGAGCTTACAGTTGAAGTCTTTCCTTTAGACACTGACACACAAAACTGCATTTT
>VXAZ01004105.1:63976-150760 GCA_013399875.1 Gymnorhina tibicen | reverse complement strand
GCGCTGCGGTGCGCCCTAGCGCTGCGCTGCTGCCCGCCGCTTGCCGCCGCGCCCCGGCCAGGTGGGTCCGCGGGGAGGCGGGGGCCGGGCACGGGGCACGGGGGACCGGCGTGTTCCGGGAACGGGGAATAAACAAAAAGCGCCCTAGCGCACAGCATCGTGTGCCCGCACGTAGCCGAGTCAGGGGCCTCCCGCTTGCGAGTTTCAGTGCGAGGTCGGGCCGAGTTTTCTTCGGCGTTGTTACACGCGGCTCTTTGTGCTCATGGCAGCGGCGACGAGAGGCTTGGAGGGACGCCGTAGCTAAGGAGGCGGGCAGGCAGCAGCAGGTGGTGGTGAAAAGAAGGGACCAGATTGGCGAGACTTTCTGGTGGATTCTCTTAAAACTAGCATTGCTTTTCATTAACAACTTAAGAAGAGGGAGTGCCAGGTGAATTTCTAGGCGGTGCAAACGTTGGAAGACCTGCCAGCACAAAACAGTTCAGACTATCCACCCCAAGTAGAAGACTTTCATGGTTATTCACTAATAGCAACATCAGTATTCTAACTGGTGAGCCCATGGATCCGTCCAACTCAGAGCTTGTTAGACAATGGAGATTCTGAGAGAAGGAAGGTGAGAGAAGACAGGCATGCATGTAGCCTCACAGTTTATGGTAGAGGTACAGCAGTACGAAGGATTATGCATTTAGAGATTAGCAAAGGGTTTTTGCTATTACTATTTTGCTTGATTCAGTTTAAGATTTCTTTCAATCCAGCTAGTGGTGATAGTTCTGCTGTAGGAATAACTTCGTCCCATGAGATGGCCTGCAGTAAAGCCTCAGGTCCTACATATGTAAAAGGGCTGATTAGAGGAGCAGCTACGAGAAAATTTTAGAGCATAGCACACTTTAGCTGCTGAGCTAAACTGAAAGGGGATAGAACTGGTGTTTGTAACTATGCTGGGAGGGAAGCATCAGGGAGGGGAAATAATTCTTGCTAGACAACATTTTGGCGCAAGGACAAGTGGGAATGAAGCTGTTCAAATCATGTTCATATGGGAAGTCTAAGGAAAATACCTTTTAAAAAGAAGGGGGTGGTGGTGTAAAAGAAAAACTATACATGTTAATGCTAGGAAAAAGGTTGCACTGTTGGGTGCACAACAGAACTAATAAAACTTGACCATCTGAATATGTCTTCTGCTCTTCTTGTGCTCACTCCCATTGTAATAACATAATTTCCCCACTATCCTAGATAACCTTCCCTGTTTTTACCACAATGTACTTAATTCCTGTTGCCCGTGCACTGCTGTATCCTGAGGTCTGCTCCGCCCTTGTACCTGCAGCTTCTCTCCTGCTTTTCGCCCCCATCCACCAGTATACACAGTTACCAGATTACTGACCTGTGCTGTTCCTGTGGGCAGGTGAAAAGAGCACTAGTTTGGCAAAGTTGCTGTTAAGTGCTTGCAGATTATCTGACCAGGTACTGCTGAGGTGCCTAAGATCTGAGCTTGCCTGGACTTCCCTGGTTTGGGACACTGCTGGCGAGATAGAGAGATGTTACTGTTTGAAGCCAGCGCATGTAGTTAGAGATGAGAAAGAAAAGCAGAAAGGAGCAGACACCCAGTTGCAAGAAAACAATACTTCAGGAAAATGTGCTCAGGTTGCTACTACATCAGTTGGGTAATCTAATAATGAATTCTGTATAAATGGAGATGTGGACTCATAAATAATTCAGTGTTTATTTTTATAAAAGCAAATAATTGTTGTCACTCCTACAAGATTGTGTCTTATTTTGTTCATTGATGTGTCTGGCATGCACTTCACAGTCTACCTTCAACTGCCTAACTTATGGGCCACTGAGTAATTTAGATTTTAGATGCTTATTGCTTTGAGTTATACAAAGGAAAGATAAAAGAAACCTTTTTGTTATAAGCCACTATACAGCTGGCACCAGTAATGCCCAGAAATCAGTATTAATTGTTGTCCAGCTGCACATAGAAACATATTTAATTGGCTTGCGTAAGCACCTATTCTTTAGTTTCTCTCATCACAAAGATAGCCCTTGGGATATGAAGTCTTTTTGTAACATCCTGCTCATATTTATGGACCTACAGAAGTACTTTTCAAGTTTCTTCTGGAGCTCAAGAGTGCTTTATAAGGTTGGTCAAAGCTGTTGTATTTTTGCTCTGTAATTCTTTCACAGAGTGGTATGCAGAGTAGTTCCTTGCATATGAAAGTAGACATGAAAAGAAATTACAATGTATCTCTGTATTTAAAAAAAAAGAAGTCAGGGTAAGCAGAATACGTGTATTTTGATTGTGAGATGAACAATATGTAGTACTTGATGGAAAATAGTGTAGATTGTTAAAATTAAACAATCACAAACTTACTGAGCTTTCTGCATAATTCCTCTATGTCCTTGTTGGAGAACTGATACAAAAAACAGAGGCAATAAAAGAACGTTTTGGGCAACTTGAGTGTTGCACTGATTCTACGTAATTTTTGCCTTTTGAAGTACTTATTGGAGGCAAAGAAAAGACTTTCTGCGTATCATTCAGTATCCTGACTACACACACCACAAAGAGAAAACCTCAATGCTTTATCCTGCTGTTTCTTTGTTCACAGTTTACTAATCTTATTCTTTCATACCTGTTTAAATTTTATGGGTATTTTGATAGAGCTGTTATTCTCACTGCTGGTATGACAGTTACTATTAGTCATAAAAACAGAAATCCACCAAGCTTGATTTCTTCCAAAAGGACTGGATGACAGCCTAGAAAAATAAGATGACCCTTTGAACTTTCATGATCATAATACAAGCTTTACCTGTCTTTTCCTAAGAGATTATTTGAATTATTAAAAAATAATTAAGCTGTAGTGAAATATGTAAATATAGGTACCATTTATATCATATGATACCTATAGCTTGAAAACAGCTGGAAAGAATAATTTGTCAGCTTCTGGTATAGCTGTAGCTATCTAACGGTACATTCAAAATCTTTTCTGTAGAGCTATTGTATATTGTCAGTCTTGTACTAACCCATTTTAAAGGTAATGCCTATTTCCCGTACTCACCTTTTTGTTTGCTGTGAAGGTTCATTAAGATCTTTTGAAATAATATGAAAGCATTTCATCCTGTTCCCTTCTGTGAATAAATCTCTTTATCTTCAGCTGTGTCATATAAGTACTGAAACAAAAGGAATGCAGAATTTCAGGGTAGTATCTGTCTTCCTTTCTGTTTCAGAAAGTGCGGAGTCCATATTGTTTTATCTAGAATTACGCAGACACTGTGTCATACAAGCAGCTTGGTAAAGGATAAGAACTGATATGTGGCTGTCAAGCTTTCAAATTAAATTTAGTTTCATCAAGAAAGTTTAAATCACCATGCGTTGTATTACCAAGTGGCACAGAAATAGCAAGTATGATGCCTCATTACGTTTTTCCACAAAGCTGGCTTTCAGGTAGTACCTCATGTTATCTAAGTTCAGGTTGGGGACATGGACTGAGTACAGGAGTCAGCGTGGAGGTGATGTTGACAGAATGATGGTTGAGTTCAACTCTGAACTTAGAAAGTCTCTGCTTATATAAAGAACACATAGTTTTCACCAAATTAGAGTATTATTCCAGAGCATTTTAACTGAACTTAAATTATTTATACAGTCTTTTGTTCTGATTTATTGTAATAGGAGTCTCTTTTTAGAAAATTTTTATAATGGAGTAAAAGTGACTCTGAATCCTTTCATCTGATAAACTTGTAAATAAGATGTCTCCAAAAATTGGGATATAATTAAAATTTTATCAGGATATAAATTTTATTATAAATATATAATAAATTTTATTATAAATAAAAGTATGTCAGGATATAACTAAAATTATCAGCAGCGTTCATTTAACTATAAGCAATAGCTTAAAGTCAGTAAAAGGTACCTGACCCAATCATAGCATTTTTTTTCTTGTAGCATATTTTCATACTATTCTCAGTTAGGAGTTAGTAATAAGAAGTGGATCGGGTTATCACCCAAGGCATCCACACTAAGTGACTTGACCTCAGTCATTAAGGGCCAGTGGATCTGATTGGGTTGGCTTGCTAGTTCTCAAAAGTGTGAAACTGCAGCACAGCTCAGGTCCTTCAAAGTTCAGGGATACTGGGATGAGAGAGGTACTGGTGCCTCAGTTACCACATCACGCAGTGGTAATCTTGGCAACACAGTTCCTAACGGCAGGCTTTCCCTCTCTTCAAGTCTGTTTATAACTGTGTTCCCAAAAACATGCCTTCCTCACATGGAACCATTTCACCTCTTTCTTTGGTTCTCCACACTGTTCTTCAGTGGTGGAGAAAGCAAGAAGGACACGTAGACTTTTGGGGGACTAAAATCATCACTGTCTTCTCTTTCAATAATTTTCTGGTTTAGAAATATATATTCATAGCACTCAAAGTTTTGAATTCATAAAACTTGTGTGTACTGGAGATACAGTAAGTACAGTTAACAGATTTTTCCTCACTTTACTGACATCTTTACCATGGACATGGGCATAAGAAATCAGGGGTTCTTTTTTAATTCAAGTATAGTTATAATCCTCCCAAAAGAGATTAAGACCTGTGGTGTCATTGGTGACATATTTCTATTGCAATTATCATTAAATACAGAAAATCTCCTAAGTCTTTGATGTCAGCCACAGGCTGAAGTTAGAGGTGTCGTACAAGAGGACTTGTGCTGCAACTTAACTGCCAAGCTAGGAGCTGACTCTTTGAGCCATCCAACTGCTTGGACTAAACTTACAAAGAAGTGTTAAAGATTAAGGCTCTGTAGTTCTTCCTGTTGTTCGTGTTCTCTTTAAAAAGACAGAGTAGAGCCTTGTATAAATGTGTTTAGTGCCCTTCTGTGCAAACACTGAATCTCGTGTGCTTCTGTCATTTCTGCTTCAAACTAAATCATTCCTACTACAGTCTGTGTAACAAGCTCCCAGGCTGAGATTCTCATCTCATCTTTCTTTCTGACCAGCAAAGGCTGCAATCTAGTCACTTTGCATATGAAAACTATTCTCTCAAACACTTCCCTTGTTTTGTCTCTCTGCCCCTAGAATGCTGCTGTGACACAGCATGGTACATAAAGCAAAGCAGCTTTAAAAAAATCACCAAGTGGCCTTGCCAGTCCTCTTATCTCCCCCGACATTCAAGTCTGAATTTCACAAAAATCCATGTTATGTAAGGCCTTTCTCTCACGGCCTATGCACAAAGGGAGGTAACTGGCTGCTTAAAGCTGCTTCTCTTTGCCATCTGCCTCCTTCAGATGCTTTGGTTAAAAAGATTGGTTTCAATTACTATAGAACAAATAATTGCTTCTAGCAAGCAGCATCTTACACAGGTGAATCATTCCCATGTACTTTCAGCTCACAGATCTGAGCTGAGACACCCGCGTTTTTATTTTAATTGTCTAGGATCCAACAAAGGATCAGTCGCACACCCAAACAGGTGACTGGTTATTTGAGTTGTAACTTTCTCACTTCTGTCTACCCACAGCACACTTGAATTATCCTATGCCAAAGCAGATTAAGCTAAAACTGAAAATGATAGTCTTAAAAATAATTCTCCATACAAACAACTTTGCTGAATTATGCTGAAGTAGCTCTTCTGATTGGTTGATTTTTTCTTTTTTATGTAAGTAACCCCCTACCACACATTTAACACTTTATCACGCTGATTTCCTGGCTCACTACATTGAAAAAGCAGAGATACCATGTCCTGACTTAGCTACCAAACCACGCTGCAGAAGACCTTGCTGTAGAGGGAACTCTAGGTTCAGAAGTACCCCAGGGGTACACCAGACACATGCTGTCCTGCACACTGTGGGTTCCAATAAGTAGAACTCAGGAAGTGTTTCAGTGCAATCTGTGACTACCTGTCTGTTAGAAGCAAAAGTTCAATCCACATCTACCTTGAAACTGCATGCAGACTTCTGCCATCTCTCGTGATGGGAGCCTTTGGGTTGAGTAAGATATCTCCAGAGCACACAAAAATATTTCAAAACGATGATGCTTTAATTGCACTTTTACTTCTTGTGATTTTGGTGATGAGTACTTCCAGTGGGAATTTTGTGCCTGAGTACTAGTATTTATGCCAGCATCTCATTTCTTCCAAAATGTGTGAAGGGTCTGGCCAAGACAGTTCAAGGATGGCAAATTTCTTGTTGTGTTTTTGTTAAAGTTGCCCAAAGGGAGCATAGATTAGATTGGATCCTTAAGCATAGCTAGAATCACTACTAATAAAAGCTTTCAAGCTAAGAGATAGGAGACAAAGGAGGATGTCTTACCCAAATTTGTAGCAGGAGGAGCTAAAATGAAATGGCTGATCTGTGGGCAACCTGTGCTTTGAATCAGAAATTACCTTATTATTTTGTTTACCTAATGTAACCTTAGCTTTCCTTCTTGAAAGATGTTTTCACTTCCCCATACCATCTAAATACTGGCTTATTAATCTTAGTACTTTCTTACTTTTCAGGCTTTCCAAATAACAGCAGTATACCACGCATCAGAAGTTTTTTCATGTCTTATTCTTCCGGTGAGCAGGATGATCTTATACCTATTGACGGGGATATTGAAAATGACTTGGAAGTTGGACTGGGAGCCACCAATCAGACTGGATCATCCCTACCTGAACAACGAAGGATGTCAGTTCAAGCAGCAAGATACCTCACTAGTCCGTGGCTGACACGTTTTGTTCCTTCAGTTTACACTGTAGTGCTTGTGCTGAGTCTCCCTCTGAACATTACAGCGATACTTGTGTTTCTGAAAAAGATGAAAATTGAAAAGCCAGCTGTAATATATATGCTGAATTTGGCCCTTGCAGATGTTCTGTTTGTTAGCGTGCTTCCATTTAAGATTGTTTATCACTTTTCTGGAAATGACTGGGTTTTTGGGCCACAGATGTGCCGTTTCATCACTGCTGCCTTCTTCTGCAACATGTACTGCTCAATAATGCTTATGACGAGCATAAGCTTCGATCGCTTCTTAGCAGTGGTGTACCCCATGCAGTCCCTGGAGTGGCGTACGCTAACTCGTGCCTCACTGGTTTGTTTCATCATATGGCTGGTAGCGATAACCGGAGTTATACCTTTTCTCCTAAGAGAGCAAACAATGGAAATACCCAGGTTAAATATAACTACTTGCCATGATGTGCTAAGAGAATCTGAACTTCAGGGCTATTACCTCCACTTCTTCTCCGTCTTCTCGTCTGTGTTTTTCATAGTGCCATTCATAATTTCTACTGTTTGTTACGTGTGCATCATTCGCTGTCTTAGTTCTTCTACCATTGTTGCAAAGCAAAACAAGAAGACACGTGCCTTGCTCTTGTGCGTGGCTGTTTTTTCTGTTTTCGTTATTTGCTTTGGACCAACAAATGTTCTCCTCTTAATTCATTATATCCATTTTTCATATGACAACAGCTTAGAGTATCTCTACTTTGCCTATCTACTCTGTGTTTCTATAAGCAGCATTAGCTGCTGCATTGACCCCTTTATTTACTACTATGCTTCTTCTCAGTATCAGAGACAATTTTTCAGTCTCTTCAATTCTAAAAAGACTTTTGATCCTAACAGTAGTAACAGCAGTGGCCAGTTGATGTCTACCACTAGTAGCAGAAGGGCTACATTGACTACTAACGTGAATAACAGTGTCTACAGGAAACTACTAGCAATGCATTGAGATAACGTGTCTTATGCATGTTTAATTTTTACACAATTGCAGACAAAAAGAAGACTCTTATATCCAGGAAATGCAAAACCTTTAACCAAGTTGTTGTATGATACATAGCTTTATGGATCTGTTACAGTAATGCACAATTCAAATTAAAACTCTGTATGTGTGTGTGCATAGGTATATATATAAATATGTATAGTATATGTAAATAGGCTAATGTAGAGGGGAAAAATAAGTTCTTAATAATAGTTGTTGAGTGTTTTTCAAATAAACTTTTTTCAGACAAATCCTTTGCATTGTTCGGTTTATAGCAGAAATCTCATTTTAGTATTTTGAACTGTATCTATGAGGTTGAATAAATTCTTAAATATGGAATCACTCTATCCATCCAGTAGTTCCTGAAAAAATGTGAAAACGTTTTTCCAGGCTTTTTTTTTCTCCTATTTGTGATTATTTCTAGAATTATCTATAAACTCACTTTCTTAAGGCTATTTTGAATTTCAGGACACTGAAATTGTTAATTTTACATTTTTATATATTCCACTTCAAAACAGTCTGTATGGTTTTCAGAATGTGAGGAACCAAAAACCAGCTATTGCTTGGTGCAATGTGTGACACAGGAGATAACTTCCAGCAGCTGGAGCTAGCTTGTCTTTTGGTGTTCCTACCATTAGTGTATGCTAGGCATCTTGGTTAGGAATGTGGCATTTTTCACAATTAGTTTCACAAACATTTGTGAGATTTTATTTCACAATAAATCAATGACTCTCCAACAAATACATTGAAAAAGCTCTATTCATCATTTTGTGCAGTTTCCAAACGTGCTTTCTTGCACGTGATTAGTCATCATGCATATTTAGGACTTGAAAATATCCTTTATCCCTGCTAGCATGGACATTTTTCACATTTTACACCATGTCCAAATCTACTGAAATGGCTGTGGTGTTTAGCTAACCAATAGCTAGCTTCATTCTGCGGAGCAGTCTTTTGTACTAAAGCAAAAATAACAGAAATTCAGTTTTAGAAACAAGCATGTAGGTAATAGGACTGTACATGAAAATGGAAATCAAATTAAGTAGGAATTTGTTTATAGGATTTGCCACAGAAATCTGCCAAGAAGTACAGCAGTGGAAAAAAGCTGTCTTCAGTCCAGCACAAGTGATACAAGACCTAATCTTTCTGCATACAGTGTGACAGTGAGAGACTTTCTAACATCGACCTGTTGTTGGTTTGTGTCTGTTCCTAAATGGATTTAAGCATGACTAAGTATTGCATTATCAGGGGTTTCTCTTGATTTTTCTTCTCAAGGTTTTGCCATTTTCTAAATACATGAGTGATAAAAATACATGTATATGTAGTTGGCAAGCCTAAGATGCCACAAACGGACATACTCAAGTTACAGTCTCACTTTGTTTAATATCACGTTAGGGACGGTCTTGTTTTTCAGCAAAATCCAGATCCATCTTGAAACTATGGACATCCGCTCCTTGCTGGCTGAAAAGAATTACTTCTCTGCTTCCTGTAATTACAGACTGGGGCACTGCTTTTTAGCCCAGGTTCAGAGGAAGGCTGTGAAGATGATCAGAGGGGTGTAGCACCTCTCCTGTGAGGACAGGCTGAGAGAGCTGGGGTTGTTCAGCCTGGAGAGGGCTCCAGAGTGACATTACTGCAGCCTTTGAGTATCTAAAGGAGGTTGATAAGAAAGACAGGGAGACTTTTATCAGGACCTTCAGAGATAGGATATGGGGTAATAGCTTTAAACTGAAGGAGTGTAGATATAAATTAGATTTAGAAAGAAATTTACTGAGAGGTTGGTGAGGAACTGAAATGAGTTGCCCAGAGAAGTTGTGGATGCCCCATCCTTGGAAGTGTTCAAGCCAAGGCTGTATGGAGCTCTGAGCAACATGGTCCGGTGGAAGAAATACCTGCCCACAGCAGGAGGTTGGAATTTGGAATTGGAGATCTGTAAGGTCCCTTCCAATCCAAGCCATTCTATGAATTGATGATTTCTATGAACTGCTGAGCAAAGCAGAATGTGGTAGCTTTTTGAAGAAACTGAACCAGGAAAGTACTGCAATTTAGACTGACATGCTTAAACTAACAGGAAAACCTAACCATACCTTCATGCTTACTGCACCTTGCACTGCTAGCTGGGAAATAAAATTAACAGCTTGTTTCAGGGGAAAGGGAAGGAGTGAACATCTGACCAAGAGAAGTGAAACCATTGATGTATATGCTGTTGTACCCATATCTTCTGCTCTTCAGTCTTTCCTTCATTTTTTTCCATAATATTGGAGGTAAGGTGCATAATTTTCTATATGAAGCAAGCTAACAAGCCTGTGCTATATAACATCTGGAAACAAGGATGTGTCAGGCACTAAACATACATAAGGAAGCTTGCTAATGTTCCAGTTATGCCAGCTCCATATTGTGGCAATATTGGTGGAGGCAAGATTTGTAATCAGCGTGGTTTCTGTTGGTAAAATACCTCATATACCAGCTGTCGCTAGTATAACTAATTTCACTTGGGAAGATTTGCTTAATTTAGCATGGCAATAATTTTGCAGGGATTGGTATGTTCTCACTAGAAGCATTTTGTCAGGTAATGCCAAGCGTGCATCTGCCTTACAACCTGCCTCCTGCAGCCTGACTGCAGACAAAATACGGTCTGGTGGCTGTAAGCTCTACTTCCCTATTTAGACAAACCCTATCTAGAAATGTGAGCATGCAAAGTTTGTTGAAAATGTTTTGCACCAGGCAAACTGCATCAGGTCATTGGATCTCTCCCCACTTTAGACAGGATGCAAAAATGGTAAGAAAGTACAAGCCAGCTAGTGGATCACCAGTTACGGCTTTGCACTGGAGCTCTCCAAGAGCTTGGGGAAGAATGAGAAGGGTCTGACATGCTGGGTGCTATATTTAAATAAATTACTGGGTAAGGCCTTCTTTTTTGATAATTTTTATCTTTTTTTATCTGACCACAGTTTAATCTTACAAGATGCTGAGCAAATAAAAAATTAAAAAAAAAAAAGTAACCCTCTAACATGTTTAAAATTAATGACCCAAATAAATGCTTTTTCATTATATTTTGCAAGTGCTGTAGAAATGGTTTAGTCATTGCTGATACAGCTGGAGAGGGTGAACAAATAACATGCTACAATCCAAGTCAACACTAGAGAGCATTAAAATAACTAGATATGGCTGTTGTAATTTGACTTGTTGGGGAGGAGAACACTAGAAACCAGATATGAGTATCATGCTGAACTGTAAAATTCTGATTAGCCCTCTAAAGCACTATGTGTACTTGGAAAGGTGAAAAAGTATTGGAATTCTGTTGGAAAAGTAAGTGGCTTTATTTTAAACAGAACCTGTAAGAAGGTTCAGCAAAGTTTTGGGCAATAGTTTTTCTTATCTTTGTGCTACCAGCCTTACAGTAGTGGTGCCTGTAACCTCCAAACAAGCTTTTATCTTCAAAAGCAGGGTCTGACATTTAAAATATGCCATTAAATGCATTGCACACAACATAACTCCATCAAGGTCAGAGTTGATGTCAACCTACAATAAAAATCTCTCGTGCTGTTCCCTCACTAAAATAAAAATGAATGACATTGAGTCAGATTCTTCTTCATTTCCTTAGTAGACCTGGGAAAGTCACTGTCCTTGCCTTTTGATCATTTTGGTTTTGTGTTAGGAACTAGGTGTCTTCACTATTTTTTTGTGCCACACTATTATGTACTAGAGGGAGCAAGTCTTGGGAAGTTCTCATGTATGTTTTCTCATCCTCATGGACATGTGCCCAGGGCAGCAGTGAAGGTGGTGCCACAGGGCCCAGGCACAGGGCTCCCAGTTTAGGCTCCCATGGGGCTCGCAGCCTGCTGATGCTGGCTTGCCATGTCTCTCCCTTTGACTCCTGTACAGATGGCAGGCTTCTTTTACAGATGCGTCCCTCAGAAGGGAACATAGAAACGGAAAATAATTGAATAGACTTTCAAAGCCAGATTACCTCTAAAAATTTTATCACTATTGGCTCCTTATAATGCTCTTTTTTTCCCCCCTTCAGATATGTGTTTCAGTAATGCAATTTTTTTGCTTACAAACTGGAAAGAGCATTCACCATGCAGGCTAGGTTCCTAAGACCAAACCTTTCAAATCTGCATTTCAGCCAGGCCCATCTACTGGGTTTATACTCCAGAATGTGGGGAGCCCTTAGACCCTATGTATCTGCTAGAAGGTGATATGGGGTACACAAGCCACTGATGGGAAATGATGCTGCTGAACACTTCCTTTCTCACAGAACAGCACTTAATTGAAAACAGGCATCCAGCTCTAGAAGGGTGCATTTTGTCACTGCCACCTCCTACTATGTCCTGTTTACTGAAACCTCCCTACACACTGAGTGTTTCTTGTTCAAGACAATATCCCACACAGTTCCCATCATTATTTACACAGCAAGATGCCTTGGAGATCTACTTTCAAATCACACAGGGTTTACTGTCACCTAGTTAGTCTTTACTCAACAACTTAACTCAGAAATTCGAATATCTCTTTTCTGATATGATCACTCCTGTGATTTTCCTCTCATCTTTTCTCTTTTAAAATAAACAATCTTTACTGCCTATACAATCTTCTATTGCTCATCAATATTGTTGCAAATAGAAGAATCACGAATCACAGAATATTCTGAGTTGGGAGGGATTCACAAAGATCATCAAGTCCAACTCTTTAAGTGAATGGTCATAAAAGGGATCCAACCCATGACCCTTTTGTTACTAACACCATGCTCTAACCAATAAGATTTCTTCCTGCCTGCAGCAAACCTGTGGATTTGTAAACTGATACCATTCACATCTGACATGTTTTGTAGGAACCATACAATGCACGAAATTTAAGTTCCAAAATTGGGTCAGCTAGCATAACTGGAATAATTGTATAACCTGAATGTGGATAAACTATTACAGCTGGCCTAAAGCATGTGTACTGAGAACTCAGTCCCAGATGGGGAAGAACAGAGAGAAGGAGGAAGGAAACATTGCTAGCCAAACTTCTACATTGTTTTACCTGCCTGTTCAAGTATTAAAAAATCTCCCTCCTTCTGAATAATTCCAAGGATATTTTTCTTGAATGCTTTTCCTATAGGTAATGTAAGGAGTAAACCTGTATATTAGTGCCACTTATAGGATTTCTTTCAGTTTATTTTCAAACTTTTTTTTATCTCGTTTTCCTGACTCCAAGAAGTATATGCAATCCTACCCAGCAAAGAATATAATACATCTAGTTTCTTATCACAACTTTAATGACCAAGGAAATGAAAAATATGGTGAAGATTTCTGCTTTTGTCATTCAAAAACAAGCTAGGACATGTAAGAATATAATACTACTATCACTGAAAATTATATTTACAGAAGCTCTGAAATACAGCATAGATATCTTACTTTCCTTTAATTTTTTTTTTAAGTTTTAATTTTTATTTGCATGTTATCTTTAGCAAATTTTTTGTAAGGAGGGACTTACTGCATTTCCCCCCCAAGATGAAACATATATTTTAATTTGCTAAACTATATGGACTTTTTTCATTAAATGGTTTCTAACCCTTTTATATCTACATCAGAGACACTAAATATTATTACTGACAATTCTTTCAAAATTACATTTCAAGTGTTAAAACTGCTTAAGAGACAGGCTTGTCTAAAAGTATATTATCTTTTGTTCACCCAACTTACACATTGTGGTAGGAAAAAAAAGACAGTGTTTTGTGTTCTTCAAACCATTCTGGATACCTTTCAGGTCTGTATTTTCTTATCTTATTTTATGAACTGGTATTCGTAGTGCACTGACATGTTCTGTGAAAGCAGTGAAAGTATTTTCTAACTTGAAAATCAGTCATTAAGAGCAGCTGCTATTTTGACCAAAGTATTTTATCTTTGCTTGATCACGGTATCTATTGTTTGTACTCTAATGAAACAAGATGCTTTAGTTTTTAACTTCCTCATCCCCCTTTCCAGACCAAAACATAAAAAACAAACTGAGCAAAGAACAGCCACGCAAGAAAAAGCCACTTCTCTATTCAGGGCTATTTTTTACATTGGGGATAAACTGATGTCTGTAAAAACATTGCCCACATGATGAAGTTCTCTTATGAATATACGGGAAACTCTACAAATATATTTATGGTATCTTCTTTTCAACTTTTGCATGCTTTGTCAGGTGCTCAAGGGAGTGAGGTAACTGTAGTGGCTGGATAGTGATACTGGCATCTAAATGGGATTTTAGATTTTCTTTAACTGTCATGATTTTAAAAATCATTGAAGAAAGGCAAATCCACTCAGCAGAGCAAGCAGACAATTTGCAGCTACATTGAGTGCTTCATGTATCTAGCCCAGCATCACATCCTCAAGCTCAGGCTGGGGACAAACAGCCTCCAGGACCCTGGGGACAGCTGGGGTGGCAACAGATGCCTCTGTGGCTTGGCTGTCCTGGCCCTCATTGCCTTTTGATCCCCCACCTGCCAACTCTCACAAGCACAGCTGCACACCCAAACTCAGGAGGAGGAGAGGCAGCAGGGATGAAGCAACATCCACCTACCTCCATCTGATAGTCTCTTCTGCAGTCTGGGCTCACATGCAGCAGCATACAAGCTCTAGGATGTGCAGCAAGCAAGGCTCTGCCTCATGTTTTCCTGGGGCTCAGGAGCTTGCCTAGCCTTGGGCCCCAAGAACAGGAACAGCTGTGCCTGAGAGTGTTGTGCCATGCAAAGCCTGGGATTCCTCTAGCATATGCAGGGCAGGAATTTTTGCTGCCCTCATTAATAGGCAGGTACTAGCCTTGCTTGTGCCACACGCCAGGCACAGCTCTTAAGATTTAGCTGCCTCTGGTGACGGAAACAAGACTTAGCTTAATGAATCAGCAAACAGACTTCTCCCACCTAAAATTTTGTGGGTTTGCCTATTTGAGTGACCTTGGACAGGCTAATTGAGGAGTTTCTGTTGACTGAGGAATAACCTCTCTTGGTCATGGTGCCAAAGAAAAGCAACTAGCTGCCTCCAGCTTTCTTTCATCATTTCCTCCTCCCACATGAGCAATATACAAACAGCCCAGACTCACTCTGCTCCTAACAGGGGAGGAGTAGGAGGAAGGCCCTATGTGAGGAGAGTGGGACCATGGAGCTAGAAGTGGCATTACCCTTGGGTTAGTGAACTAGAACAGCCTCTCCGCTGGCCTGGGACTTGCAAGCATGTGAGGTTCCAGAGCAACCATGTCAAATGCTGCTAATGCACAGGTACAGCCACTCTGGAGTGTATGCAAGATACCCACCGTGACAGCCCCCTGCTGTCATGCATGAGACATGTATGTATTAGTCATCTATCAGAGTTTTATTTTAATCCATTGTTGCCACTGTAACAACAGCATTCTCAAGCAGGCATTTCCTGTTTTTCTTTCTCACATACAGAAGCATGTGAGATGTCTTCTGAGCCATAAAACCAGAGTCAATCACTCTTCATAAGGACACTGATAACATCCAGCCCCACAGACTAAACCCAGGGCTTCTCTAGCAAACCAAAAGTTACAGTCTGCAGCAGTGAGACTACATGCAACAAAAGCAAGAAATTTTCAAAGATGATCTTTCAGTATAGTTCAACGGGAACAAATTCTACATAGAAAAACATTTGGAGCTCATTTTATAAGCAATCTGAAATACCATGTGAGTCCTTGAAGGTTTTGGTGGCTCCTTAAACTCATTGAACAAATGTTTTGGGACAAAGGTAGGGACAAATAAATAGCATTCTTTCTGTAAGAGGTTCCTTGGGGAGTTTTTGACTCTTGCTTGTTGTATTGGACAAGAACCTACTAAAATTGTAACATATTTTGACTGAAGCATAGTAAAGGCAGCTTCATTTTTGTCATGACCAGTGCAGCTTGCTATCACAGCCCTGGTTTTATAATCACCTTTCACCATATAGAACTTTTACTGCTTATTCTAAAATCCTACTGAGTGTTGCAAGCAGTTCACTGTGATGGTGAAGAAAGACAATCAGATCTTCTCATGTGTCCTTCCCCCCCCACCACGTTCCCTCTAGTGGTCAATGCAGTTTGTCCTAAGATAAAAACACCAGGCAGCTATTGCAGGAAGAATTGTCTGGATGCTTGCATAATTATTGTATTCCAGAGATGGGGGAGCTGAGAAGTTTTCGATTGACTTTGGTGCACAACAGCCTGCATAAGGGTAAAGTGCTGATGGAGACTGGGTCAACTGGGCAAACTTGTCCCCTGATGTTGCAGGCAGCTTCAGGGTGGATCCCTTCCCTGGCAGGGATGCCTGCAGGGAACACTCACTTTCGAAGGGTGAGTAAAAAGCACTACCATAGAGACATAAAATCCTAAAGTAGCAACATAGGTGCTTTGTTGCTTTGTAATTGGGACTTCTGCAAGGCCAAAGACTCTAAACCTGTACATTTGTAGCCAAACCTGCTTATATTATAGCCCTTTAGCGATCAACTGTTGAGCAGTCTTAGACTAAGTCAACCTAGCTGCACCTAGACTTCCCTGAGAAGTTTAGAAAGCAAGGGGGTCTAACTGAAGCTTGTGACTCAACAGGAAGGACAATGACCTAATTATACTATAATCTATTGCAATAGATGACAAAGTGGTTATTTTGTTATACTTCCCTGGCAATATTATTGTATCAGCAATAAATCTAATCATAATCATCCGCATAATCACTGTGCTCTCCTTCTCATACCTAGCTGAGAGCTTTCTCTCAACAACTCTTTCATAGGTACAAATTACACAGTTGGATGTTTACTGTGGCAGTTCTGTTCAGTGCACTACAAATTTTAGTTGCACAAAGAATGAAGATGTTAGATAGAGAGTAGCAGGGCTCTCTCTCTGCTCATAGCCCCTTTTGTTGTGTAGTCAAAGTTCTATCCAGAAAAGTTTCTAGGCTTTGTTGCTGAGGTTTCTGCTGGAGTCACTGCCAAGACATTTCTCACGTGTCTTGGTTTTGGTATTATAGGCTTGTGTGCAGGGTGTAGCAGCCGGTTCTATCAAGTATAACTGTTTCTTTAATTAAAGGCAAGTTATTACACTGTGCAATTTCAGCACAATGAATTGCCGAAAGTGTCAGCAACACTCACTCCATAATAGCTACTGTAAAATTCAGTGCCAGGTAGGAAGCATGACTTCATAACCATCCAAACACTAAGCAGATTACTTTTTTCCGCATGTTATTCTTGCTGTGCTTTTTGTCACTGTGTTACGACTCCATAAATAAGCAGGGCTGGGAAAAGTTGACAGTATAGAAACACCCTCTACCGGTTCATTAAAAAAAAAATCTTTTGATCTAAATCAAGGATATAGCAATCATTAATAACCATGAGATTTTCACCCTTTCATTAGCTTTCACTAATGCATTCAAGGGATTTTCCCTTCTTTTCCCCAGTCTTGGGCAGGACTAAAGAGCCTTTCACCTACAAAAGGTCTGCTTTTAACTATATGCGGAAGTGCAGCATTTTCAGGTTATTCAATTAGCATCACTGACATACTCTCCTCCCATTTAAATGCACAGATCTTGGCCTCTCCCCAGGTCAGAGCTCAGCTTAGTCTAACAAACTAAGATGATGCATGATGGAAACTACCCATTACCATCTATTGGAACCTTACACTTATTATGACAAAGCAGTGAGATAATAAATCATTCTGAAGAGTAACACTAATTAGAAATTATTATTCTTTTAAATCTGAAAATTTACAAATAGAACTAAAAGAACTGCCTATCATAGAACCATTTAAATTAGAAATGACCCTTAAGATCATTGCGTCCAACTGTTAACCTAACATTGCCAAGTTCACCACTAAACCATGTCCCAAAGTGCCACATCCACATGTTTTATGAACACATCCAGGGATGGTGATTTCACCACTTCCCTGGGCAGCCTGTCCCAATGCTTGACAACCCTTTTGGTAAATAATCATTTTCAAATATCTAATCTCTCCTGGTGCAACTTGAGGCCATTGCTTCTGGTCCTGTCACTTGTTACTTGGAAGACAAGACTGATCCCCACCATGCTAGTCTCCTTTCAGGTATCTGTAGAGAGTGATAAGGTCTCCCCTCCAGACTACACACCCCCAGCTCCCTCAGCCACTCCTCACAGGACTTGTGCTCCAGACCCTTCAGCAGCTCCATTGCTCTTCTCTGGACTTGCTCCAGCACCTCAATGTTTCGCCTTTTGTGAGGGTTCCAAAACTGAGCACAGGATTTGAGGTGTGGCCTCATCAGTGCTGAGGGGGGACATCAGTGCAGGGGGACAATCCCTGCCCTGGTCCTGCTGGCCACACCATTGTTGATCCAGGCCAGGATGCCATTGGCCTTCTTGGCCACCTGGGCACACCCTGGCTCATGTTCAGCTGCTGTCACCAGCACCCCCAGCTCCTTTTCCACTGGGCAGCTTTGCAGCCACTCTGCCCCAGCCTGTGGCTCTGCCTGGGGTTGTTGTGGCCCAAGGGCAGGACCCAGCCCTGGACCTTGTTGAACCTCACACCATCAGCCTCAGCCCATGATCCAGCCTGTCCAGATCCCTCTGCAGAGCCTTCCTGCCCTCCAGCAGATCAGCACTCCCACCCAGCTTGGTGTCATTGCTGAACTAACTGAGGGTGCGCTCAATCTCCTCATCCAGATCACTGATGAATATACTGAACAGGAGCTGTTCCCCAGCGCTGAGCCCTGGGGAACAGCACTGGTGACCAGCCACTAGCTGGATGTAACTCCATTTGCTGCCACTCTTCGATCTTTACTATCCAGCCAGTTTTTTACCCAGAAAACAGTGCACCCATACAAGCCCTGAGCAGCTGCTTTCTCTGGGAGAATGCTGTGGGAAATGGCCAAAGGCTTTTAAAAAATATATGCAGAAAACATACACAGCCTTTCCTTTGTCGACTAAGTGTGTCACCTTATCATAAAAGGAGATCAGGTTGGTCAAGCAGGACCTGCCTTTCACAAATCCATGCTGGCTGGGTGATGATATGACCTTCCCTGGCACCAAGGTCTGACTGACCATAGTCAGTCCTGTGGATCCTCCTTCCAGCCCTTCCTATGCCAGCCTCCAGCCAACTGGGACATCCCCAGTTTGCCAGGACTGCTAACACATGATGCAAAGTGGCTTGGTGAGCACTTCCAGCAGCTGCCTCAGTACCCTTGGATAGATCCCATCTGGCCCCACAGACTGGTGTATAAATGGTATGGCAACTTATTGACTATTCCCCTTGGATTATGGAGCTTCATTCTGCTCTTTCATTTTGCTTCATTCTGAAGCACAGAAGGCATTTAATACCTCAGCTTTTTTCTTTTCCTTTGTCACTGTTTGGCCCCACATCCAATAAAGGATGGAGATTCTCGTTAGACCACCTTTTGGTATTAATGTATTTATAAAAACATTTTCTATTGTATTTTATGGCAGTAGACAAACTAAGTTCTGGTTGTACTTTGGCTCTTTGGGTTTTCTCTTTGCACATCCCCATGGGATCTTTATGGTCCTCTTGAGTTGCCTGCCCCTCATCCAAAGCATTTAAGTTCTTTTTTTTTTCCTGAGTTCACCAAAGCTGGTCTTCTTTCCCAGCAGCCCATCTTTCAGCTCATATAATGTTGTATTTGACTGCTAAAAATCATTGGAGGATGCACAGTGTCCTTGGGCACAGGCTCACTAGGTGAACTGAGACATCAAATCATTTCTTTTAGCACTGTCCAGTGGGGAAGGGATCCTGTATCCTGTGGACAGGCAGATACGGCATAGTATTATCTGACTCATTTTGCTGTAACAGGAACACTTACACATGGGTGGGGAACACAAAACATAAAAGAGAAAGGCAGAGGCAGCAATGTATATCCTTGTTGTTTTCCATGCACAATGAGCTCCTGTGCCAACAGCTCAGTGTTGACATCAGCACACACTGGCATCACTCCAGTCCACCTCATTTCATCACTTCAGGATGGGTTTTTCCTTAAAAGTAAGGGAGTTGAATGTATATTTTGATAGGACCTAGAAAAATCAAGTGCAAACAGTGCACCTACTGAGTAAGCCACTATGCAATCCTTGCCCTGAAGAGCTGATAATTACCATCCAAGAGGCTTTATTATGAGGATTATAATTACTGTATTTTCTTAAAGTTTTAATGCTGAACTTAGTTACATGAGAATCCAGCCTTTGTATAAAATTTAAAAAAAAGTCCTGACTTTCCCAGAAGAAGTAAAAATCCTTTAAAAACGCAACTTGCATATATTCTAATGGCTAAAGGTACAGACAATAAATGAAAAACTATGTTTATTACTTGCAAAATAGTTTCAACCTGGGTGGTGACTGTCAACAGCTTATGTTTAACTCAACTACAGACATGCTGTTACCACTGTCTAGTTTTCAACAATGTGGTTTTTTTCCAATTGCCTGGTAAGTGGTAGTGTTTTGGGAACTAAAGAGAGAGGCCTAAAAAAAGGGAAAATATATATTAGTTAAAATGAATGGCAAGCATTATTTTACAGCTCCATGAACAAGCACTCTAAGAAAGACTGGTCCTGTCTGGGGGTGTCATGTTTGCCGTTATGTTACAAAGTCAGTGATGAAATAGGGGAACTCATTGCTGTCAGGGATTAACCTGATAATTTTGTAAAGTTCTGCTGCATGTTTAAATTGTTCACTTCATTGTTGTAGACATTGAGAATGTGGAAAGCAATGTAGGGAATGACCCTTCATATTTTTATTTCCCATTTTTGAAGATTTTGCGGTGTTAGGTCACATCCTGCCATGTCACTCTTAATAAATGCTAAATGTCCAAACATTACAGTACTTTTTAACTTGGTGATAGGAGCGCTGTCTTAAGATGAAGAGATACCTTAGCTGAAATCCCATTTACACATCTGAGTCCTCAAGGTAATGGGTAAAAAAGGGCAGTGTTCCTCTTCCTTCTGTTTCTCTATAGATTTTCTTTTGGGGAGAAGAAGGTTGAGAGCAAGGAAGAACTTTGTTTTGCCACATCCAGTGGTAAAGCAGAATCAGGATCTTCTGGATTAGAGACCTGATGTCTCTTAGGCATGGAGCAGGCTGCACCTTTACTTTCGGCAGCTTCCCCCTGAGCACTTGGGCATGGAGGGCCCTAACTCAGTGCCTGCAGTAAGGACATTCAAAGCATACTGCTAGTTTGGGGCGTATTTTTGTCTTTGCAGTCAGGCTGTTTACTTTAGTGTCAGGCTTTTACAGAGCAGAAACAGCCAGACGTATTCTCCCCCAGCTCCACTCATATAAATCTTCCACAAGAGGGTATCTGTAACTCCCAATAAGGCCAAAGGAAGCTAGTTTGTTTCAGCAGGGACAGCCTTGCCTGCAGTTCATCCAGAGGCCCCAGCTCACTGGGGCAGCCTCCTGCTGCTCTGCCCAGCGTGGGAGGCTGGCAGGAACAAGCCTACTTTCTTTGCAGGGAGTTGGAAGCCAAATACCAAGAGTTTTATCTCTTTGGAACAGGTTTTTACCTGAACCACCTAAGTACTTTTCATAAATCCTTCAGATCTTCATACAATACTTCATTCTATTCTCCTATGACCTGTACTGAATATTTAATTACATATTAATTACATATTTTAAATGGATTTTTTCTCTATAGTAGATGTAAATTAATGATATTTCAATTACTTTCATGTGTACACCACAGTATGCATGCTAGAAAAAAAAAAATTTCATCAGGTCAGGAAAGGTAGTACAGTTATGACTCCATCCTAGAAAAACCGGATCAACCAGCTTTTCTGCTAAAGCCGAAACAAGCCTAAACACACTGGGCAGAAGAAAATCCAACATTTTCTTTGTTTGAAATCCCTGGAACCACAGATTGGTAGGTAGGTAGGCAGAAAAGTGTTGTGCTTCATTTTGCAGAAAATGCACAGCAATAAGGCTAGTGTTGAAGATGGCAGCATCAAGTGATATGTTGAATTAAATACTGAGAATTAACCTTTGCAGCCCTAGGAATATACCTTTCACTGAGCAAACATTTATGAAACATTTAGACTTTCTTAATTCCCACACCCATACTCCTATTTAATTTGCCATCAAACCCAGTGATGATAGCTAATCTACTGAGTAGCTGAACTGTAGGGAGACGCAGCACGCAGAATTTGTAGGGAATTAAAATTCAACTACTGCTGCTCCCACACTTTAGCCTTTTATACTGTTTTGCAAGAAGATATTTCTTGACTTTTAGAAGACTATACAAAGGTAAGATCATATTGTTTCAGTGTAAAATTATTGAATGTAGAGTAAGAAAGGTTTACTTGGATTTAGCAAAGGAAGCTGGTGGGTGTGAGTTCACCAGGGAGCTTCCCCTAGCAGTGGGGGAACTGGCAGATCTCTGACCTCACCCTGCTGCAGCAATACTTGGTTGGGAGAGAGGAAGAAAGAGAGGAAAACAGCTCCTCACTCACCAAGAACCAGAACTGTAAGCTTAGTTGCCTTAAGCACAGCAGAAATAGTGCCAGGCAATAGGACAAGGAGCAATGAGCAGAAGCATGCAGAGGAAGTTCCACCTGAATATGAGGAAGAACTTTTTTACTGTGCAGGTAACCAGACACTGGAACAGATTGCCTAGAGAGGTCATGGAGAATTTCACTGGAGATATTCAAGAACCATCTGGACACAATCTGTGCCATATGCTCTGGGATGACCCTGCGGGAGCAGGGAGGCTGGACCACATGACCCACCGTGGTACCTTCCAACCAGACCCATTCTGTGATTCTGTGAGAAAGAGGGTGCCAGAAGGAACTGTGGCTGCAGAAGCCAAGCCCAGGATTGCAGTGGATACTGAACTACAACCTTGGCAGAAGCAGGGATGTGAAACCTCTGTAACAGACCCTGGCTTGTGCCAAGTACACCATTACATGAGAAGTGGAAACAAAAGGCCATCAAAAAACCAGGATTATGCCTCACAAGAAGCTGGTGAAAGACAGGCTCTCACTGAATGCTCTTATGCCTGCATCTTGGGGTGAAGCATCTCATTTCAAATAGTCACCTAGGAACCAAAGTAGTGAAAATTGCCTGGGACTGGTGCAATCAAGCGCAACTGGAATAAACACAACTGTCAGAAGAAACTATTTCACCCCTCCTGAAGGAATTAACTGCTTTCTCCTTGGATTAGCAATCCACATCCCGGTTCCTTCCTGTGCATCCCCCAAAGACATGTAACAGTTTTAGGCAGAAAGAGGGGAAAAGGAAAAGGTTTCCTGATTCTGTGCTTTTCAGCAATAGCCCCACATTTGCGGTGGGCTCCACTACTGCTGTGCTGTGCTCATGTGATCAGGGTAGGGTTGTTAGTGTACAGTATTGTGTGGATTCACTTCTCCCTGCCACCCCAAAGGAAGTCTGGGCAGAAACAGGGACAATGTGGCATCCGGAGGTAGCAGTGACATTCCTACATGGTCCTGCAGCAAGGCAGATGGAAGTTTTCTGTCCTTCCCATCCTTTAACACTTTCATTTTCACCTCTTCAGTGGTCAAAGTGGCTGCTCTGCACATGCAGTAAATAACTTGCAAATCCTAACAGCTCTATTCACTTTGCTTCTAAATGTGCATTGACTAAGCATTTTCATATCAGCATCTAGAACATATTACATCTAGGACATATACATGTTATGTATCTGGAGTATAAAAGTTTGAAAAATTTCAGCTGAGTAGAAGAAAAAATATTTTTCTAAATATGAATAATAATAACTATGTTGTTCATTAAACTTTAAAAGAAATTATACCATTCATAATAAAATTATTTTTGGTCATAACACTAGCTTTTTTTAATACTGTGGCAGTCTTCAATTTTGGGCCAATTTACAGTATTGAATATGATAAAGTGTTTATGGTTTTCCCCTGGTTGTGCAGACAGTGGGAGGTCGGTTGAGACACTGGGAGGGGACAAGGGTGTATCCTGCCACACTGAATAAACACTGTGAGAACAGACTGGATACCTGTGTGGAAAGCCTGTGACTCAGCACAGCTGCGTGGATCTCCTCCTCACATCCTTTTTAGTACTGGGAGTTTCCAAATAATTTTCAGGCATCCTGGTCAACTGACACACTTTTTCCATTAAATTCATTTCTTTGTGGACATTGGGCTCGGCTTCTAGAGAGACCACAATCCCACTGATAAAATAATTACAGAAATAGTTCCAATCTCTGCATTTTTTAATAAATGATCCCTAAGTAGGACAACAGCAGCCCCTTTCACCGTAATGACAATGATGGCAAGAATTCCCAAAAAAGTGATCTGCAAACCACTTGAATTATTGTGAAACAGCATTTATTGGAGTTAGAGAGAGGGATGACACCAAAACTATGAAAAGACCATATACGCTCAAACCAAACAGACACATCTCTTCCACATTAGAGAACTGGGAGATACATGGGTTCAAACAGAGGTTTCTTTTCTCCTTCAGCCTTTCTAATTTGGCCATCCCGAAGCCACAACTAACAGTACCTGGTTGTGAGAAAGGTATATCACAAGGCAGCATGCACACAGACTTTCCCTATCCTCCCACAGATAACTTTTAATGCAGGAAACTCTGCAAAGTTACAAAGTGCCAGCATCTCTCTCAAATGGTGAGCTTTACTGCAATCCACTGTTGCGGTTGTTTGCCCAGCCAAACCTGCAGATCCTGCCAATGCATGACACAGTTGCTCTCCCTGGAGAGCACAGAGTGGCTTCAGGAGTTCTCTCCATCAGCAAATTGTCGTTTTTCTGGCATGCAGAAGGAAACACAGAGAAGCAATGGAGGACATCAGAGTGGAACCTAAATGACATTGATAATGACACATGTCCATATTAAAGTTCAACCTATACCTCAGAAGAGCCTGAGAACTATGGCAAATGACCACACTATTCAAAGGAAGACCTACTGGACTGGATACTAGCCACAACAGTCATCATAAGCAGATGCACAGAAAAGAAAAAGAGAAGGACAAATATAAATAGTATTTCCCAATTACTCTCTCACTCAAATACTACATTCTGCTCAGGGAAATTCACAAGTTAGTTACGGTTTGTCTCTTTAGTAATCCACAGTGGATCTCTCTTTCAAGAGTTGCACCATCTTCCTGGGAATTTATGGAAACCTCCTATATACCCAGCATCCTTTGTCAAGAAACTTCACAAGTCTCCTACCTGCTAGATGTCCTTTGAGCCATGATTTTGTACATCTGAACCTGGTTCAGAGTGTTTGAGTGGTTGACCCCATCCCCCAGTTGTGTAGAACAGGTTGCGAATAGACTGAAGTGTTTCCAGGTGCCTAGTCAGGTCTTATGCAAATGTTATTCCATACTTTCTATCATGTGCCATAAATACTGTTTGACTCTTATCAAAGCCTAAATTGTTAAAGTGACCATTTTGTGCGTTATGCCCAGCTGTAGAAGTTAACTTTAATCCTGTTCAATGTAGCTTGCAAGAGCCATTGGTATGTCTATTGCTTAACTTCCTTGATGTTAATCTATTGGTATAAAGCTGCAATAGTCAAGATATTAGTCCCTGCCAAACCAGACAATGCCAAAACAATAATTTATTCTCCTTGCCTTTTGAACTCTAATGTCATGCATCCTTTAAATGTCATAAACCAGGACCGCTGCCACGTGAACTGCCTGACCCATTCAGTGCCCTTGGACTTCTTAAGCACATATCTGAAACACCCTCTCTTTTACATCAACACAGGCATGACATCAACTGGACTGGAGAACTGATGCTGATAAAATTCTGCCTCTTTTTGGATAAGTATGCAATGATTCATATGTAGTTGTCTCAGCCTATGGGCCAGGCCACAGGGGTGGTATGGGATAGTGCAAGTTGATGCGCATTGTAAAGAAAAAAAACCTGTGGCCTTTCAAGTATTTTTCTTTTCCCCCATCCTTCTACCAGATGGTAGTTGCAATATTGCACTATCATGATGACTAGAAAAACTACAATTGTTCATATCTTATTTAGATCACTCATAAATTAAGAATATATGTACATAACATGAATATGCTGACATACCAGCTAAATAATCAGGGCAAATGCTCAAAATGGAATTCATGGTCAGAAGTTAATAAATGCATGATTCTATTAAAATTTTCACAATTAGTTAGAAATGTAGCCAAAATGCTGTATTTCATACCTGCACCTTACAGAGCAATTCAGACTAGCAGCTATCATAACCTTCCAAAGGCTGCAGAATAAAAATGGGGAGATAAACAGATACAGTACAAACTTTAGACTCATTCCATTTTAGAACATGATATTGCGATTCAATAAATCCTATTTTCGTAAAAGTTATGACTTTTAACTATATATTACAAGTATCAATTCTCAAGGATGAGTAAGAGATAGGTCCTAAAAATAGAAAGTTGATGAACCAACTACAAAGAGAAAAACTATTTAGAATAGGAGAGTTTTCCAATTTAGGAGTTTTGTCCTTAAGCCCTCCTTTACTTTATAATGTTCATATTGTTCTAATAACTTTTACATCAGTCAGACCTGTCATGAATGAATGTCACACATTTATCTGTTCAACTGAACTAAAATCTTGGCACAGAGACCTTCTGTGAAGCTCTCAGAATTAACTTCTACTTTGTTCTTTGCAAATATCATTTGGAATCTAAAAAGATTACCTGATTAGACAGATCCCAGCATTAGCAAGTGCTTAATCGGTGTGCACAGGAATGGATGCTGACTTTTGGCATTCATTCACAACTGAGAACAGCATTACTGCTTGGGCAAACTCTTAGTTCAACAAACCATCAACAATTCTCAGAGTTCATCAATCCCTACAGCTGTCCCAGGACTAATCTACACTGTGATAATTACATAATGTCAACGAAACTAGGTAATCAAAACCAACACGTGCAGAATGTGCTGGCAAAATCACAGCTCACATTCTATCAGCTGTTCAGCACTAAAGCACCACCTGCCTTTTATTGACTATGGCTTAGGTTAAAGCAAGTTTACAGTTTTAATTTGGTGTTCGTTCCAGGAAACTCTTCTGAGAAAGATTGTTCTTCCTTTCACACAACTCCTCCTCAGCCCATCCCTACTCCACATACACTGTGGATTTCTTTCCTTCACACTTTCTCCTCTGTGGATTTGCTGTGAATTTACTTAAATGTTGCACGATACATTGTAGTTCTGGCAAGAAGATAAAGGGATCTTGAGAGGGAAAGAAAAAAAGTATCACAAAGTCATCATGAATCACTGCTTTTTCCCTTGATTTGTGAATTCCTTTTCCATAGGCATCCCCTACAGTTGAGCTAAAAGGAGTCAAAATTCCTGAATTCTCAGAACTGTGATGTGAGGAGTAGTAACTGGGGTAGCAGAACAACACTCAAAAATATGCATACGTCTAGTAAACTGAGAAACGTGAAAGGGCTGGTGGAAGTAAATGCATGAGGTACTGCTCTTTGAAGGTGACCAAGTGTGTGGTTCAGTGTCACTCTCTTTGTGCTCTTTATCTCAGACCCAAAAAGCAATCATTCCCAGCATTCACCACACTTTGTGGTTTGTGATTGGCATTTTTCCACACCTGTGGTCTAGCTCTTCAAAATGGGTAAAAATCCCATGGGGTTTCTCAGAGGTCTACTGCTACTCTGAAACGTAGTTGGTGGTGGTCTTCCTTGGTGCCCAACCTGGTGCTTCTACTGCTGGGCTCCTGGACTTTCACTTGATTTGGAAAACTGTTGTCTGTGTGGTGGGGAAGCAAGAATGGGGGAGGGGCTTGAACAAGCTTCTCTCCCAAAAGGTAAAAACATGATGATCTCAGCAAGTTTCCTTCTTGTTACCTGACTCATGATTGCTCAGTAAAATGTTGAGCGTGACCTAGCTTCAAGGATCTGAAGTCTTCCTAGCCAGAATCAGATTAGACAGGGTCTAGACAGCATTTCAGTAGCTTTTTTTTTTTTTGAACAGAGGTACATCACTGTGAAACCACTGAAGGTGACTCACAAGGTAGAGCACTGTATCAAATCTTACTGTATTCAGATTCCAAACAAAAGTAAGACCACTGAGGTCAGTACAATAAAGGACTGGGATTTTATTCTGCTACAAACGTTGTAGAGTCACTAACGGCTGCGCTGGAGGCATTACTTCTGTGCTCAAGGCACCGCCCGGCTCTCCCACCAGGATGAACTAGACATACCTACATCATTCCTGTTTGTCTAAACTTTAAAAGTGCCAGTGATGGAGGTCCTACAGATTCTCTAGACAATAAGTGCTCAATAAAACTGGTGCTGATTGTTAAAACATTTTACTCAATATCTGGCTTTACCAACACTTTAACCTACTCAGTGAACATGGAAAACATGCCACAGCCTTGGACATACTGTAAGTATGTCATGAGGCCTCTCCAAAATCTTCTTTAGACTAAACAAAGTCTTTAGAAGACAAACATTCTTCAGATTGTTCCAGCTGTTTACATAATCTCTGGACTTTGTCCAGTTTTCTTTAGGGAAGATTTGGACGGAGTAAAGAATATCCAACAAATAATATATTGGTGCTCAATGGAGCAGTAAACAAACTACACAAAAGGATGTTACAGACAACAACCTTCTTTGATGCAAGACAACGCTGTGGGCACACAGTATGTTTGTGACTCATCATGTAATGATTTAGATTACCTGAAGAGGAATTGTTATTTTATGCACTCCACCCTATATTCCTTCCAGTATAGAGGTACACACTAGACAAGAATTGTAATAAACCCATACTGAAAATAAATTTCTACTCCCTTTGAGACAATTCTACAAACTCAGCCTAAACTAGTGGCTGTGCTGATGAGCTGTGAGCAGTCAGAGCAACCCTTTTTCTGCATTCTATCTATGCAGAGAGAGTTCTTCCCCAGTCTTCAATAGAAGTAGGATAAGAAGTCAGTACTAGCTAAATAGTGGTATTTCAAGTATATCTATACATGTAAGTAGAGGTGCAAGTACAAGATCATCTGTGTTTTCATGAGCAGACTCCATGGAGTGCACCATACAAAGACTGAATATGATGTCATAAATAAATCCCTTTTAAAAGGCACAAGAAGGCTGAATTAGATTGAACAAAAGCCCAAACTGGAGCATCTCCTAACTTCAAATTGCTTGATTTTAATACCTTAACATGGCTTTTTCATGTAGCTGCAGGCACACTTGAAGACAGATGTACCACAGGCTAAACAACTGTCAACACAAGTACAGATGCACCGCTTTACATTCTGCTTAGATCAAACTGTTTTGTTAAATTTACAAGTCCTCTATCACTGCAAGGTCACAGTGAACAGGAGTCACTGCTGTAGTTCTATGCCAGCATGAAGCCTGGTTTGGGCCATCTATGTTTCTACCCCTCAGGCACTGGGAATACCTAACATTTTAATCTAGACCTTTAACCACATTTCTTTGTCATGTCTCCAGCCCCACGCCTGGATCTTGCTTTTGAGAAAAGTGAAAATACACAAAGAGTTAAAAGCCAAACACAGAAACAAACACAGGACACTGATGGCAGAAGGTCAGGAAAATTAGAATGGTACCAAATAACCATTAAGAGATCACCTAAAACAACCAATACTACCTATATGTTCTGCCAGCACAATGACCCCAAAATGCCATAAATTACTATGCCACTCACACTGACACCTCAAGTAGTAACAACAGAATAACACAACAGCACAATAGGCTTATAAAGAACATATTTTCCATGGCCAGAATTTCAAAAATCTCCAAGAATCTTGGGATAGATGGGTAAGGGAGGGAATGGAACAGACTTCCTAAATACAGAGTGAAATAAAATGGATCCTTGCTCACAGAGAAACAGGAAAAAATACAGCTGCTGCCCATAGTCTCTCTTGTTTCCTAGGCTCCTTGTTGGACACACATAGAGCAAGGGCATTAGTGACAACCCTTATGTAGTACCTAACACGTCTGCCAGCAAGGCCAACCAACTGAGCAGGAAATAGAGACCTGGTCAAAGGCTCAGGAAAATAAGCAAGAGAGACCACTGAAGATGGCACAGAGGATTTTAAGAACGAGATACAGAAAGAGGAACTATAAAGGGCTTCATCATGTTGAAATGAGTCATCGAAAATGCTTATTATATCCACAGTCCTGGTCTGAACTACTAAAGCAGAACTTTGCTGTAACTTAGTACCCAGGTACTCCCCTAGTTTCCAAGAAGACAGGTGGCTAGCCTGAGGGCAGGCTAAAGCACTGAGAGATAATGCATCAGCTCTTCTGAATCAAAAATTAAATTAGTTTTTAAAATTAAATTCTTCACATTGTTTCATTTGACCCAAACTTCACCCTCTCTCCCAGAATACTTGCACTGGCTGCATTCTTTGAAGGATATTTTAAGTGTTGTGCCAGTCCTACAAGACACACTGATTTTTCAAGTTAGGGTATTTTTATTTCTTCTCCCTTTCAAAACCAAGTTCTTCTTGCTCCTTAAAAAAAAATGCAAATATTTATGTCAGATGTATGGCACAACCAACCATCCCTTGCCTTCTCTCCCAACAGACATGTCATATAAATAAAGTAAGCTGCACACTAAAAACATATTTGCCATCTGAAGTCAGAAACTCCCACGGAGAAAAAAAAGTACACAAAACAAACTCTACATAATAAAAATGCTCCCACCCATTTATTCTAGCACAAACTTCACAAGTACTGACAAGTGCCTTCCAATGAAACCACATTCATTTCTCAGTTAAAAAGGGGTAGAAAGTATCTCTGACAGTCACACATCTTCATGATTACGTGACAACACTACGCTGTTAAAATGACTCAAGACCCAAGGAGTATATGCCAGAAGGTCCCCTTTGGGGCTCCTGTGCTAAACTGTATTAAAACCGCACTCACCAGCTACTCAAAGTGCAAGGGAGGATACAATTCTAGTGATGGCCTTTGTTCCAAGGTGCACAAGACTCTCATGACAACATGCGCCAAACAAACATTGATAAAGCAGGGAATTATGAGCTGTTGTTCACTTACCTTTTGTCAGCTTTGGGTATGCTTTGATAAGCAGTGATGTGCAAGGTCAAAGCTCCCTTCAAGCCTCTGTATTAAAGACAGTTCTTCCCAACTCATTATCATATAATGTAGGAGCATATATATTCTATATATATATATGCATATATATGTGTTATATGTATATATATGTACACAGACATATATATACATTTGTATATATGTATATATGTATATATACACATATATATATTCGTAATGGAAAATAAATGTCTAGCAGAAAACCCAAGAAACTACCAATTTGTAATGGAGAATTAAGGTTTCATAAGCCTCTACAGTCATGTACTTACACTTCCTCTGGCAGTTGTTTTTATCTCAATTATTATCCAATAAAAACCAAATGTGAACAAGAACACAGTTGCTTTGTGTTTATTTACAAAGTGCTAATTTTCTTTCCAAACTGTTTGATAAATGACAAGCTAGAACTGCAAATAGCTTTGACAAATCAGTTGTCTTCAATAAAGGCATCTAAAATCAGCAAGTTTTGATGTTGCACTGTTGAGAAGTCCTAGTGATTTGAACAGGGCTAAGACCATTTCTAGTTTCTATTAAATATATTTTAAGTCATAAGGAAGAACTAATTTATAGACTATAAGTGGGGAATCTTCCTAACAAATACTATCCCTTCTGAAAGTGTAAACTAGGAACTCTAATTTCTCAGTAAGTTAAACAGAACAAAATCAGAACAAAAACCTGGCTGGCACTGCACAGATGAAGCACCAGGAAGTGCTTACAAGTGCCAAAGACCATTGGTTTGCTATACAATCATAGAGTAATTTGTGTTGGAAGAGACCTTTACTGACCATCTAGCACAATTCCATTCCATGGGCAGGGACACTTTTATAAGACCAGGTTGCTCAAAGCCCCTTTCCACCTGGCCTTGAACTCTTCCAGAAATGCCCCATCGACAACATCTCTTGGCAACCTATTCTGCTGTCCCACCACTTCCACAGTAAAGAATCTCTTTCCTTACCTCTCATCTAAATCTACCTTCTTTTTATCTAACAACATTAGCCCTTGTCCTATCACTACAGGTAAAATGTTTCTCCCCGCCTTTCTAAAAAGCTCCCTCTACTCAAGGCAGCAATAAGGTCTCTCAGGTTGATAGAGTTCTCTGATATTAAAGTCACCTGACATTGCCTCTTGTAAGCTCCATTTTTAATTGTTTGGGAATCTAATGATTTTATATTAATGTAATATTTTGAAGGGAGATTATCATCACATTAATTACATATTTCTGACACCTCTATGAGAAACGAAACAAATTACAAACCTATGTTGGCATCGTTTCCTTACACTCACCTGGAGCAAAGTCCAGAGCTGCATTTCCAGAAGAGTGCAGTGACACGTGCTTCTACACACAGCCGCAGGGCTTCTCCAATTGCAGCTCTGGTCTGTCATGGGACAGCCTGGAGCCGATTTTGCGTAGCAACAGTAATGAATACTTTTCCCATGTGTTCTCAGTCCCTTCCACTGTTGCTGGATCCAAGCAAAAGAGAGAAGGAGCTGTCTGCTTTGAATGTAAAGGGGACAAAAAGATAGACTGGATGGAATAAATCAAGAGAGAACTAAGAAGGAAAACTGTTACTGGGCACTGGCAGGAGAGCACTGGCTACAGCAGAACTGGATGAGAGAAAGACTGACCACTCCTTAGTAATAGAGATCTGAGAGGAAAACTCTGGAGACTAGTAAAGGTAGGTTAGATAAAAAGCCAAATGAGAAGACTACAGCTCACTGGACAAAGTGATTAAAAGCAGGACATTAAATACCTATGAAGCAGTTTATAATGGTAAAGTAAATAAAACAGCACTGAAAGTGAGAGAGAGTCAGGGAGGGAGCCTGGAGGGATACTCCCTAGTGTTTAGCAAGAAGGCTGGGACTTAGATGAGAAATCTGTAAACTGAATTGTGCGGATAACAAACAGGAACTCTGCTTTAGGTATGCAGTAGCTTATAAAAAAGACTCAAAAACAAGAGGCCCTTGATGTCAACTCAGATGCCCAAAACCTCCCAGTGCATTTACCTTCATCTTTCTGTATTCCCAGACATCTACTCCCAGCTGTATTTCATGACCATCACAGAAAGATCTCAAAAAAAACAACCCATTTTTCTCTTTCAGAACAATGTAAAACAGTATATTCATATCATGCTCATTCAAAAAAGGAAAAGAAAAAAAGAAATCTTATCACTATTTGAACACCGAGCTTTTTGCAGACTAAGGCAGAGAGAGCATTACTGTCTCAAGGTGTGAACCAGGGTTGAAAACGTGGTTTTTATTTTGGAATCTGGTAAGCAGTGTGCTTGATTTGATGATACTGAAATCCTTGTAAATTTGTATTTGTGTGGATAAATAGAAAACACTGATGACATTATATTCTGCTTAATTTTGTTCTTGAAATCCCTATTTGCGAAACCAAAGAGAAGTTCTAAGCTCAAGTGAGGCTGCCAAGTGAAAACATCCCCTACTGACCCTTTCTTACTGGGTCATGCCAGCACAGTACCACAAATGCACCTGGGTTAAGCAGCAATTACACATTTTCCTGCTCATCTGTCATACGACAAATGTAATCCATATATGACCCATCTGTGCCCAGTGCTGTTTAACTTGTTCATCCATGACTTGGATGAAGGGCCAGATGCCTCCTCAGAGAGTTTGCTGACAACATAAAGCTGGGAAGAGTGGCCAATACCCAGAGTGCTGTGCAGCCCTTAAGGACCTTGGCAGACTGGACCTCATCAATGTCTTTTAAGTATCTGAAGGGAGAATGTCAAGAAGATGGACCAGGCTCTTCTCAGCGAAGCAACAGGGTAACAGGCAGAAACTGATGCACAGAAGTTCCACCTGAACATGAGCAAGAAGTTCTCTACTGTGAGGGCGACAGAGCACTGAACAAATTCACCAGAGAAGGTGTGGAGTCTTCTTCTCCAGAGGTATTCAAAAGCACAGGACAGGACAAAATCCTGAGTAATGTATCCAAAGGACCCTGCTTGGGCAGGCAGATTGGACCAGATGATTTTTCTGCGGCCTCTTCCAACCTGACCTAAGATTCCACGATTCTGTGATGTTATAATACGGAAGAATAAGAAACCTGGAACGTACAGCGCAGTATGTTACAAGGCAGCTGGAGTACCACGCTCCCGCTAAACGCTCCTGGGCCCTGCCGGCGTGACCCAGGACAATCCTGCTCCGCTCCAGCAGCAGCTTAGCACGGACCGTGGCCACTGCAGCGGTGGCCGCTCCAGCCGCGCTGCTCAGCCGTACTGGGCAGCCAGGGGCCGTTAACCGCGCAGCAGCCGCGCGCAGGGCCCCGCGGCGACCGCGGGCGCAGCGTGAGCGGGGTAAGAGCCGGGACTCCCGGGAGCCGTTCCGCCCCTCACCGGCCGACGGCCTGGGGCTGACCAACTGCCCGCGGGGGCTGCGGCGGACCCGCCATTTTGCGCCGAGCGGAACAGAACCCGCGGCGCTCGACTCCAGCCATTTCGGGGACAGCGTCGCCACGCTCCGCCGGGAGGGACGGACCCGGCCTAGCCCCGCCCGTCGCGGGGCTGGTGCTGGGCCTGGCCGCGCCCTCCGCCCCGCCCCGCTCAGGTATCAGGTGAAACGGGTCGAGAGAGCGGGCGGAGTGGTGGCGGCTGGAGCGCAGTGAGAGGATGGCTGCGCGTCGAGGGTTGTGTCTGCTGCTCCTCTATGCGCTGCTGGGAGCCGCCGCTACCGCCGCTGCAGGTGAGCGGGGCGGCGTGAGCTGGCAGCTCGGCTGGGATCACTGGGGCGGCCAGCGCGGCACCCTCGGCGGGCTCGACCGCCCCTCAGCCGCGGGCGGGGGCACGACGGGGCGCTCGGCGGGGCAGGTGTTTGACCTGGCTGGGGTGCGGGGAGCCCGGAGCGGACGGGGCGGGGTTCCGCGGAGTCGAGCGGGTCGGAAAACTCGTGCGGCTGGCAGTGTGGCTGCCGGGACCCACTGGCAGGGCTCCCCGGCGGGGGGGGAAAGCGCTCCACGGGCGAGCAGCCGGGCGCGGCGAGCAGCTCCCTCAGGGCTTGTGGGGCGCGCGGGGCTTGGCTTCACCCGCCTTGTAGAGAACCGTGGAATGGTCTGGCTTGGAAGGGACCGTAAAGCCCATCTAATTCCAACGCCCCCCGCCACGGGCAGGGACACTTTCCAGTAGACCAGGTTGCTTAGAGACCCGTCCAGCCAGGCCAGTCCAACGCTGCCAGGAATGGGGCATCCACGACTTCTCTGGGCAACCTGTTCCAGTGCCTCACCACTCTCACATAAAGAGTTTCTTCCTACTGTCTAATCTAAATCTACTCTCTTTCCATTTAAAACCATTCGCTCTAGTCCTGTCACTTAGTGGCCTTGTAAAAAGCCCTTCTCCAACCTTCTTGTATTTCCCTCCCCGCCCCTCCCCTTACGATAAACATGAAAAAACTTTAAAGACCGTGTTCTTGGGTTTTTTTCCCTGCTCTAAAAAGCTAGGATTCTTTTTTAATTGTTAGTCTTTATTATTGCTTGTTGAACGTAGGTGCTGTTTGAGGAAAAAAACCCTAAGCAGTCATTCATATTAATATTTCACTGCATGAAGTTAATTTTTCGCCACCTCTTATAATAAACCCCATTGCCATATCTGCGTACCTTTGTACTGTGCCCTACTATATTTCATCCCGGGTTTATCGACCTAATAAAATCATATGCATAAAGATTGTGTAAATATTGAAGCCAAGCATAGGATATACGTTGCATACGTATTGAAGCCAAGCATACGTCATATTTTCTCAATGGATAGATATAGGTAGCTGCAAATTGTGTTGTTCAGAATGGAGTTCCTGAAATTAAACTGCCACTTAATAGCCTAATTGTCTGACCTGGATGAAGTGAGTAACATGGAATTCTCGGGGAAGAGGGAGAGAGGGAAAAGTAGTGTGCGCAAAAGTTTTAGCTGGGTGTTTGATATCCTGGAGTAGGGAGGTGAAATAAGCTGAAATGTGATCTCATCCCAACCAAAGGAGATGCACTAAGCCAGAAGCTTATTGTGACCGATTTCAAAGTGATACCATTACGGCTTTGTGGCGAATCTGGCTTGCAGATCCCAAAACCAGGATAATCTTAAATCTAGCCCTGTGGGAGTATTACTACCATGAGTTAACTAGTTAATTTTTGGATACTCCGTGCTGCTGTCGCTTTTGTGTCTGCAGGGTAGGCATAATCCTGTGTTTGGTATGTATGGGTTATATCTTCTGGACAAATGGCAAAGGTGTTGAAACAGTCTTTTGTGGGAGGAGAGTACGCTTTTCCCGTGGGCAGATTAGCAAGTCAACTGCATTCTCTGTATGTGAGTCAAGCAGGGTGAAACTCGTCTTGGAAAAGAGTTCGATTGTTATGGAAAACGGGAAGTGGTGAAAGAGTAAGAAAAGGATGTAGAAAATGCACATACCTAACAAAGGATTGGTTGTTTGGTGAGGGAGTGTTAACTGCAGGGGAACAGGACACTGTCTCCCTATATGTATAGGGTGCTAGTTGGACTGAAAGCAGCTGCCCAGTACCTGTAGTCAGGACTTCTGAGGCTCGAATTAAAGTCAGCATAAAAACAAGACTTGGTCTCTGCAATCACTATGTGTTACAAAGCAGAGTAAAGCAAACCTTTGTCTCTGTTCTGCCACTCTTGCAATACGAAGTCCTGTCTGTGGTTCAGGTATCTGTGCATTCACTTTAGCGTAGCTCTTACTGTAATGTCTCACGCTAACAGTTTGGGACTTTTTGGTGAGGTTTTTATTTTTTCTACCTACCCTCTAAACTTCAGTTGCAAATCATTGCTTTATATCTGATCACAAAACATTAGTAAGAACAAAGTGGTAGTACTTGCTCTTCTAGTTCTCTTTAGTAATTTAAATGGAATGGAATGGAATAGAAATAGTATGACTGCAATTTGATAATATCGACCACTTTCTGATGGACAGGTGCTTAACATAGCACTGTAAGGTTCATTTTATTACTGTATCCAGAGAACTGCTCTCAACTTAGAATATAGGGTCTGCTTCCAAGCATCTCCAGGATCTTTCTCAGCTAAGCCGTTAGCCTGAGAAAATTAGCATTGTTTACCTAATTATCACTTCAGTATCTGGTATCCATAAGCTATGGCCTTCAGGCTGGTTTTATGGCTTCTCCTATTCACAGCTCAGGTTAGGGAACTAGGATTGCTGCATTGTAATTAAACTTTGCAGTCTTCAACAGTATTGCTGATGTAATGATGGGGCTTGAATATCTGAAAGGGGAATTTGTATAATTCTACCTTGTTGTAATTAGACCACATATAGACCACAATTACTATTTTGCATTTGAATTCATTTTCTTTAGGATGGTTGTTTTGTTAGTATAATTTAAGCTTCTGTCTTCATGCAGTCTACTCCAAAGATTTGTCCATGTCATTGTACTGGCAAAAAGTTTTCTAACACCTCAGTTTTCCAGTGAAGGCAGCCTAGGCCTGGAGAATTTTAAGTGCTGAAGTGGATCTAGGCTAACTTAATTCAAAACTCTAAATAATATCAATATATGTGTATTTCTGTATACATCTTCAGAAGGTTGCAGAGTCTAGACAGGAGTCTAATGTTGTACATCAGACTTTTGCAGTTATAATTTGAAAGGAACAGCTATCTGAAGTGGGCTGCTTTGGGGAATCTATACTGGGAAACACTCATACTTGTGTATTTACATATTTCTTGTGCAAGAATTGTTTAAAAAGTAAGGTGTAAGCATTTTTTTCATTCTGGAACTGTATCAATTATTTATTAACAAAGGGGTCATGCTTCAACACTGTTCATGGCTGTTCACTGTTCAGGTACTCAAAAAGACTCTTTTTTTGGTATTCCAACTGGAGGGAATACACAAATATTGATAGAAACTGAGTTTAGAAATAATTCTCCCAAAACCAGTCAACTTACATGTCCACACAGTTTAGCTGTATGGACATGGTTGTCTGTAGGTAACTGTCTGACTTTTTGGAACGGTGTGCATTCAAGGAGATTGCCTGCTTGTGTGGTTTAGCCTGTCAGCAGAGGAGGACTGTGTTGTGTGTGCAGGGATTCCGAACTGGGCTGTCCAAAGTCTGTCCTACAGGACTCGGCAGTCAGGAGTGCCTGCCTCGCCCATTTGGTTTGTAAGCTCCCATAGCATTCAAAGAGGCAGAGCAAAGCTTGTAGTGACAGCAGGTTGTGTATGAAGCTGCCTTAGCTGTCAGCTCTGCCACCTGACACTTCGCGTAGAAACCACAGAGAGCATCTCTCCTGAAGGAGATCCCAGAGATGGACCATATTGCATCTTCGTGCACAGAGTTAGTATGTTCAAGTTTCCGTTCAGATACACTGTAACACGTCATGCCCTCGGGATCGCTTCTGCATGGCTTTGTACATGGCATTCTGACTTTCAGTTTTAGCTTGTCTGAAGGTAGTATGTTCTCTTTTTACTGCATACCTGATTTTTGGGCCTTCTAAACTGGCAAGCCTTCTGCTGCAGTTACATTAGCCTGCGGTGAAGTTTTGTAAATTCCAGCACTCAGGTAATCTGGCACTGCTGTGTGAAAAGCTAATGGTGCCCTGGGGTACTTGAAGCAGTTTCTACTGTATTTGTTCAGGTGGTAGGAGCACCTGACAGCCCATTTCAACAGGGCACTTTTAACAAGGCATTTTTAATATCACTGATGACATGGAACAGTGTTTTGGTTGCTGGTAGAATAGGGGTAAAGGTTATCTTTTGGAGAATAAATTTAAAACAAAGGGAAGATAAATAGTCAAGTGTTTGAACGTCAGTCTTAATTTTTCTGTTAATAAGGCTGTCCACAAATGTTCAGAGTAAATCGCTGCGTCTAGTTTATTTTTTAAAAGGACAAAAAGTCTGTATTTCAACAACAACAACAATTTTTTTTTTTAATTTTAGGGAATAGTGGATCCCGCAAACCAGGAGGAAGAAGTTTCATTGGCCAGAAAGTTCCAAATACTAATAATTCTGAAGAGTTATACAAGGTGGATGAATTTGTGGCAGAAGTCCTCACAGGAAAGCTGACTACAGTTTTCCTTCCCATTGTTTATATCTTTGTCTTTATAATTGGTTTGCCAAGTAATGCCATGGCCCTCTGGGTCTTTTTTTTCCGAACAAAGAAGAAACATCCGGCTGTGATTTATATGGTTAACTTGGCATTGGCAGACCTTCTTTTTGTTGTCTGGTTCCCACTGAAGATTTCATACCATCTAAATGGCAATAACTGGCTATTTGGTGAAGGTCTCTGCAAAGTATTTGTTGGATTTTTCTATGGAAATATGTACTGTTCCATCCTCTTTATGACGTGTCTCAGTGTACAACGGTATTGGGTTGTAGTGAACCCCATAGTGCATTCAAAAAAGAAATCGGAAATTGCTTTGGCCATCTCCATTGCTATCTGGATACTGATTTTGTTGGGCACCATTCCATTGTATCTTGTTAATCAGACAGCATATATTTCAAATCTTAACATCACAACCTGCCATGATGTGTTGCCTGAAAATGTTTTGGCTCATGATATGTTCAATTATTTCCTCTCACTTGCAATTGGACTCTTCTTAATCCCAGCTATCATCACTGCTGTTGCATACATACTAATGATTAAGACCCTGAGTGCTTCCATCGTAGATGTAAGCACTGGGAAGAAACGAAAAAGAGCAGTCAAACTCATTATTGTTGTCCTGTCCATGTATCTCATCTGTTTTACACCTAGCAATGTGCTGATTATTGTGCACTATTCGCTCCTCAAAGCCTACAGCCAGAGCCATCTGTATGTGTGGTACATAACAGCGCTGTGTCTTTCCACTTTGAATAGTTGTATCGATCCATTCATCTATTATTATATTTCAAAAGACTTCAGAGACAACCTTAAATATGCTGTTCTTTGCCGAAGTGTGCGAACTACACGGAGGATGCAAGTGTCTCTCTCATCAAGCAGGTACCCCAAGAAATCAAATTCTTACTCTTCAAACTCAAGTAGGACCAATAAATCAACCTACTGAGTTTAATCTTAGAAAAGTGAACTTTTATTATTACTGATAAAAGGATGTGAGTGACAATAGACTTTCTTTGTACAAGAGAGTCTGAAGAAACATCTCTGCATTTTAATTACACTGAAGCCTGGAATTTGGAACTGACAGCTGCTTATTCTGTGTAGAAATCATAAGCAGATAAATATTCCTGCTAGACTAAAAAAAGGCATTTCAGATGCTGTGCAAAAATGTTGCTGACCTAAAAGTGAGTTGTGGCTGAAGACATTCTTGTTGAATATAAAAGTTGCTAGAAAGCAAAGTGTCTCTGGAATATTATGTGGTGTTGTTAGTATATTTAATTAACAGATAAATCTGTTTTGTTTGACTGTAACTGTAAGGTATTAAGCATCTGAACAGATTGTGTATAGGACCTTGCTCTGTGTACCTGCTTACAATGAACATCATTTGAAGCTGTAGAGAGAAGAAGAGAATCCATTTCACCATCTTGGATTAGACTGCTTATTATCTTTGGTATAATATGATTTATGTATTGTTTTCCAAGTTACTGTGCTGTAAATACTAACATGGCAAAAGCATACAATGTTATCCTATTTGAGTTGACAAGCTGATCTTGTTATCAGCTAGCACTGGGATAAAATGTTAGTTGAGATTATCCACTGTTACCTAACACTTGCCAGTACATGATCTTATATGGGGATATACAACAAAGTTTTGATGGATAGCTATTTGATTTTATATAATGTGCCTTGTATTTTTTAAGACGTCTAAATAAGATTTTTTTTTATAACACATTTGAGTTGGGTGCTTTCTTTTATTCTTTTACATGCACTTCAGAAGTAGTTCAACTTGACTAGTTCAGCTTGCCTGGCTTTATGTAACAAACATATTATTCCTAGCAGTTAATTGTAAGCATGGCAACTGTAGCTGTAATGTCTAAATGGATAAAGTAAAATTTACATAATGACATGTTTCTTTAGAGAGCAATGAAAGTAGGGTATTTTGTGATAGTATTTCATAGGACCAAGCTAAAGTAGCAATGTATATTAACATGTCTCATTAAGGAGCAGAGAGTTTACAGCTCTAGATGGCACAGAACTCAAATGCTTCTTGGGCATAATGTTCTCTCTTCCTGTTTCCTGAAAAAGGCAGGGAAATAATTACATATCTATTACTGAACTGAAAGTATTAGACAACATCCTTACTGGAAAATAGCTATACATAAGAGACCGTAGTTCTCTGGAAGAATTTGTGATGAAGAGAGTTACACCATCTTCACAAAAGGCTGTCTGAACTCTTCCCTTAGTTTGTGTGTCCTTTATCTTGCTAAGCAGCCCAGTATGCTTCTTGCTCCACATACAGTAGTGAGTAATAGGAAGAGAGGGAAGCCAGTTCATGTACTTACAGACCTACCTGTGCTCTGTCAGGAGTCCAAGGGTTATAGGTTGTATGTTGTAAAGATGATAAATTGCCAGTGTGTCTGTATAATACCATAAAGATACTGCTCATGATTCACAACTGACTGTTAAATGTCTAAAACATGACATGCTTAACATAGCCAGTCTTTTGGGGGACATTATTTAATAAGAAGTGCACCAAGCACAGTTTGTATATCTATACTCTCTTTGTTGTTTCTTTCCTGTCATTCCTGTCAAACAATCAGACAACTCTGTTGCAGCTCATGTGAAGGAAAGTGCTGATCATCTTGACCATTTCTCCCTTCTAGCCTTCATCTGCAGGTTGGCAAAGCAGGCTGCAGTGAAGGATCTTTCTTGCCTGCAGCAACAGTGGAGGTCTGCCGATGATATGAGTAAGATTTAGGTGGTAGTGGAGTATGTGGAAAGCTTTCTGAGGAAAAAAATTTAATAAATAGAATGATTTCTTTTAAAACCAGGCTGTATGATGTGTGACAGATTTTGGAGAATACTATTCAAGGAGCCCACAGTCATTTAAGTAAAGGTTTCCCCCTGTGAAGCTGCATTGCAAGTCCTTATCCTGAATTTAGCATGAATTAGTTTGCTCCAATTAACAGAGCAGGTAGACTAGGCTGGTTGTTCAATCAATTTGAATCAGTTCCTTGAATTAACAATTGCTTGCCTGCAGTCAGGTAGTAATGGGGTAAGAACATGTAGCCTAGTAGTGTGGACCTGGTTGCTTAAACCTTTTTTCTGGAGGGTGGAGAGGAGGGGGCTGTACCCTTGTGCAGGGTCAGTTGGTGTAAAGCTGATTGTCTTCAGTTTATAATAAATATATTCCAGGACAGTGCCAACTCTGCAATTCAAACACTAAGAGAAACAAAAAAACCTCCATACCTATTGCTGATTATAAGTTTAGATGCTAAAAAAATAATCAGTGCAACATTCATAAAAGCATCAAGCAGTTGAAAATCAGTGTATTTTATGTGCACAGTGTCAAGATTTCACCAGCAGCTCAAGCTTATGCTGCAGCGGAGAAGTAGATTAGTCTTTCCACTAACCCAACTGTGTGATCACACAGTTTCCTCATACTGTCACAAGCAAATGTGACCTTGGCATGGATTGGATCAGTTCTGAGTTAAACTTAAACCAGGAGGATGGAGGAAAGTTTACTTTTGACTTGAAACAACATTTGGTTGTTTTGCTGGATGAGCTCTTGGTTCAGCACAAGGGAGAGGCTCAGACTGTCTCACCACCAACAGGCTTCTGCTGTGCAACTGCAAGGCAAGCTGAAGCACAGTAGCTGCAAAGCCTCTGCCTAAGCTCCCAAGCAGCAGGGAGCAAGCCTCCACCCATGACCGTAGGAATGGCTCTGCGCACTCAGGCTCAGGGTTGATCCAGCTCTGCCAGAGTAATCTCACCTGTGCTTCTGGAGGTCAACAAGACAGCAGGGCACCAAGAGACGTATCCAAAGAACAGCAGGACTTCTGCACAAGGCACCTGGCTGTCATACCAGATGCATAGAAGATGTGGCCAGCACCTCTTGAGTGCTGCGCTATGAAACATAGTTGAAATGTGCTCTGAAGTTCAGAAAACAAAGGACACAAAGGCTGGGGGGAGGTAAGCTCCTTGCCAGCTGTGAGGAAAGCTGCTGCTGAGAAGGATTATCTGTGACTAAGAACACATGTAACAACAGAAAGGAGTTAGAGGCAGATACCCAGGTAGGAGTAAAACCAGCACAGCCAAGTATCACATACCCCATCCTGCAGTCTCAACATCCTGCTACTTTCAGCATGAGAATTACCTTAAATCTAATTTGGCTAGCCTAATTTGAGTGTCATGTTGTCAACCTTACTTTATTCACTTTGAATCGCGTCCCACGGTCTTCATTGGTTGGCCCCTCGTTCCTAAAGGAGACGAAAATGTGAATGAGTCCCTAACTGTCTTGTCCATCCACTTGAAGTTTTGTAAGCCAGTATCATATTCCCTTTTAGGTACTTTACACATTGAGGTGGTTTAGCCAATTCCTTCCAAGTCAGCCACTCTCAGCAATAGTCTTGTTTCCATTCTCTGAGACCTTCCCATTTCCATGCACAGTCTCCAAACAACACATGGTATTTGAGCTGTGGATGGTACAGTGATGACTTGTTTTGCTCTCTGTTGCTTCCCCAATAACCCCTAATATTCAATGTTTAGTGTATTTTTTTCCTCCTGCTCCTGAGCACTGAGCCAATGTTTTCATACAGCTGCTTGTAACTACATCTCTCTCCTGATTGATTACAGCCATTTTACAAGCCATAGTTCTGTATGCCAAGTTAGAATGTTACCAGCAAACTTTTGTTCCTCAGTGCTCTATCCTCTTCAGACCATTTATAAATGTGCAGAACACTGCAGGTCTGGCACCACACTGGTGAGTTACTGGTGTAGTGAAGACTGACTGTTATTCTGCTACCATGTATTTCTTTCCTTGTAATCGGTTATTCTTAAACAACCTTCCCTCTTATTCCATGGCTGCCTAGTTTATTTGAAAGTCTTTGATCAGAAATTTTACCAAAAATCTTTTGGAAATCCAAGTAGACTGCATATGCTGGATCACCCTTATCTCCATTTGTGTTTGGCCTCTTCCAAGAACTCCACGAAGTTTTTAAGTCCAAAATTCTCTTTACAAAAACCCTCGTGACTTTTACCAGAAAGGTCAAGAAGTTCTATGATGTCCCTTTTTAGACTCTTCACTAGCTGCTCAGTACATATATGGAGCTCATGGAACTATATTTCCCTCGACATGTCAGAACCTTTTAATTATGGATTACAGCATTAGCTCCCAGTATTCAGGTATAATTTTGGCAAGAGATAACACACTTCTGTTAATAATTCACCTATTTTGTCTTAGTTTTTTCATAACTCCTCAATGAATACCGCCTGGGCCCATCAAGTTTAGCATTTTGTCTGACTGTAGTATGATGACTCAAGATATTTGGTTCACTGTGTTGATGTGTAGCTGCCCTGGGAATCAAGCAGCATAATGCCATACAACAACAGCCATTTGGGACCCAAGTTTCCTTACAGATGCATTTGATCTGTCATAGGCTCTTTGAACATGGTTTATAAATAGCATCACTCTTAAATACAGCATAAGCACAGTAGTCATAGTCATTTTGATTCAACAACAGCCAGGAGAGTATAGGTATTACCTACATGTTTTGTCTCAGGAGTGATAACTTTCTTTAACTTTGCAGGTAAACATTCTCCAGGCACTGTTTGCTTGCAGGACCAGTACAACAGGCTGGTTGTACTGGCATAGTCAGCTCTCTGTCATCTAGGACAAAGGAGGTGGAGATGCTTCAGATAATGGAAAAAAGACTAGTGATTGTGAAGGATGCATGGAATGCTGTGCAGAGATACTGTGACAACTCCCGTGCATCCATAAGGACTTGCTGATCCAGTGCTAGCTTTTGTGACTTGGACTTTTCAGTCATTGAAGGGTGTCCGCAGCTCCCTTGGTAGTCTGGCCAGCTCTTTGGAGGCCAGGAAAAGGGAGAAAGGCCTATTTGCGTGAACATGGAGATAGGTAGGTTCATAGCTGCACTGGAGTTCACAGATAGGTAGGTTCACAGCTGCTACCTGGGATTGCTCTTGTGGTATGAACAGACTCAGTCAGCTCAGTGGTACCAAGGCCTGCTTGGTGTTATCTGTGACTAAATGCTGTCAGAGCCAAGCTCCAGTGTCTATGCCTCAATATAGATGCAGCATTCCAAATGCAGAGATAGCTAAAGTGTGCCCACTCCCATATCTCCGGGTACCCTGCTTCCTTGTTGTATAGCTGTTGAATGCTACGTGTAACTTGTGTCAGCGTGGTGCTCACCTACTACATAGTACTCATGTAGTGTTTATTGCCAGAGCATGAGTGTCCACAGGAGAGAACCAATGCAATCTCTGATCACGAGACCCATAGCTGGAGCCCTAATGTAGCTGGAACCAGAGACTGCACCTTTGCTGGTAGTGCTTGCTACACCTGGTATCTATGGGATTATTATGCGTGTTGTAAAGCAGAGTCCTGCTGCTAAAGTTAGGTCTGCATTTGGAGGTCTGCTTGTCAACAACATGGTCTGCAAGTAGCACACGTGGACTAAGCCTCAACCCTTTGTTTCAAAAGTGTTAATAGTATGCAGTAAAGAGCATTAATGAGCACTTGTATAAAAAAGCAAGGCAATGAAATGTGGGAGGAGAAAAAAAGCCTAAATTTGACCAATCTACATATGGAACTTGAGAGAAATGCCCTGATAACAACTCTCAGTTCTAGCTATACCTGGTCACCTCCAGGTATTACAGCTCCCATGACCTGTCAGTTAGTGCAGAGAGCTCTGTGGAAAGAATGCACAGGAGGGATGACTGTATTTAATGGCTGCTCTAAAAATCGATACATAGTAATACTTAAGGCTGGCAGGATTTTAATTGCCAAGCATGCATCAAGTGGCAAGTGCTCTCTCTGAGAACAAACATGAATGGCATGAGCGCATATCTCTGTTGCAGTTATCAGCTACATTTGGTTCAGCAACTGCACTCCAGCTTTGTGCCTCACCTTCAAGAAGCAAATTGCTGGGAACTGAGAGTTCACTGTGTTTGAGACCAAAGTGCTGTTCATTTGATAATACCCTTTTCCCTTCCCCCCCGCAATTTATAGCACTTTCCAGCTCTCAGCTGCTGGGAGGAAGTATGACAGTGTAACAGTGCAGAACACCATCAGTATTCATGCTTTCTCCACAGAGTCTGAGTTCAGGATGGTATGTTCTCGTGGTGTTGTGGTTTAGCAGCTAGGTCCATGCTTCCCCAGCTGAATGACTGCAATGGGGACTGCTCTATCACATAATCCTATGAACTGCAGCAAGTGGAGAGGTAGAGCTCGTTTGCATGGAGCCTGTGTCTGTATATCTAAGCACTTGGGAAAGAGGAGTAATTTATGTTGGTAAAACAAAGGATACACTGCTTCTTTGGAGAGGCTAACCCACAGAATAAGAGGAAATGAATGAAATAATTAACTTGAAGAGTATAAATTAAAAGATAAAGTGTGATGGGTAGAAGGAGTTTCCTTAATGTCCTGAAGAGTGTCCTGTGTCATGCATTTAGAAAAGCCAGGGGGATATAAAGAAAGCACAAGAAGCAGTCAATGAGTCAAAATGACTGTGTTGGCTCAGGAGGGAACACCATGCTGTGGTGTTCCCTGGATTTAGGTGGCAGTGACTCAGGACTAGCGCATACTTTCAGACTGACGCAAGATGACCCTTTGACATTTCATCTTCAGATCCAAGTCTGGCAAACCTGTCTGGCTTTCTTTGAGTGGATGAACTGAACAACATGGTTCAAAGTGTAGAAGTATCTAGGACAAACCCTTAGCACTAATTCAGGACATGTTGGAGGCAAGTGGTGCTGTATCCCTTTCAAATGAAGTCAACTGCTTTTGTTTTAAGTCACTAATGTGTCTCCATTAATTTCAGGAGCACAGCTGGAAATGCTGGCGGTGGCTTGTATTGAGTTGATATTATTTGTGAGCTGGGGTGAAGTGTGCTATTGCTATGAAGAGTGATCTGATGGTGAAATGAAATTCTGGAAGGAAATTATGGAACTGCTCTGCCATAATTTATGAAGACTTGTTGTGTGTATTAGGCTGGTTGCCTGGGAGCTCCCTGTGTCACTATGACTGGTTAAATAGGCAGAGTCATGAATATTACAATAGCCAGTAAGATGATCCTCAGTAAATGTCGGAGTGACTGCCACACCCTGGGTGAGCAGACAAGACTGAGGAGCCTTGCTGCACTCCCAGCAAGTATGGCATATTGGTTAGCAGAGTCAGCAATGGAGATGACAAAGGAGATGATCTAAAGGCGATGGCTGGTGCACTTCTTGTCCAGGGTCTATTTGGTCTGATGTCTCTGAAGAATGCAGATGGCTTTGTCCAGGCTTTCTCCTGAAGGACGTAGAGCTGGCTACAGCGTCAGCAAAAGTCAGCCCACAGTGAACTCCGTGTAATCAAATTTTGCAGCAGGAGCCAAGAAGGTGCTGAGGAAGAGACGGCAAGAGAGAGGGGAGAGAGTCCAGCCCAGCTACCTTCACTTTGGTAACTCTGCTCTAGCAGGGCATGGGCAGGTGGCTAAAGAAGGTTCTGTCTCTAGGATATGGGATAGAGTGGAGATATGTCTGCCAGGCATGGGGAAATGGCAGTGCCTGACTTTGCTGCTAAGGTCATGGCTTCCACTGCTTACACCTCAAATCAAGGTAGCAGGCCTTTAGAAAAGTGAGATGTCAGCAGCCCTGTTATTTCAAGAGCCTTTTAACTTCCATGTGTGGTTTAAGTTTAAACAATGGTATGAACACCAGCCCTAGAGTCACTGCTGGTTGTAGCACCCAAAGACACTGAACCAGACCTGTCAGATGTGATGGGGAAGAATGAGGGCTCTGCAGAGCACTGTGGCTTGAGGACCATTTTGTGTCCTCAAGTGGTTGACACATCAAGCAGTGTCACTTTAGTGTGCATGTGGCACACATCCTATGCCAGCTGATGCACAGTTTCCCTTAGCATGAACTCATGGTACATTTTGCTGGGCCATTAATTTCTTCTTCAAAGTGAGAGCTCCTCACAGTTTGTAATTAGGAATGGACTCAAGACACACATCTCTGTTTCAGTATCTAAGCATCCTAAATGAATATGCAGACACCTGCAGAAGGTAGTTCATCACACCTAGCAGCCTCCTTCCTTCCTCCCAGGGCACCCACTTCCCCATGAGGAGCCAAAGCCTCTGCACTTGAAGTCAGAGATGCAAGCTCCTTGGCTCTTGGTATTTCTGTGGAGTAGAGGGCCCACCTTGAAATCACATCCACACTGTTGCATATCAGCCTCCTAGCTTCAGGAGACTTGCAGGTCTGGGAAATGGTGCCGTCTGGGCAGACAAAAGGCACATGGCATGGTGCAGGACCACAGCTTCTCAGCGAAGGGGGAGAGGTACATGTCACACGCCAACCAAGCTGTCATCCCAAGCCCAGGGAGGTCGGTGGTATTCAGGAACTAGCTGAGAACTGTTCATCAGCTGGGGAAAGAATTTTACATACAGAATCATGCTTTGTTTAACTTTCTGAGTAGCTACAAGAAGAGCTGATACTGCGATTAAAGGCTCCCTCTTCTGTTTCTAACTGCTATTGCACATTCTCTTTAACAAACACAGAAGCGTGAAAGAATCCTTTTTCCTTGTGCTGTGTTTTATTTTGTAATTCCCCATTTCAAAACACACATACATATCTGATGTAAGAGAAGAAGAAGGGCTTAAGAAGTGATATTAAAATCCCTGCTAGGTTTGGGATCAGGGGAGCAGATTGCTGGGGAGATACGGGGCTCCTGGAGTGTAACTTTTGAAGCAGAATATTCTCACAATATCTTTCAATCTCCTTTGTTTTTTTCTTGGATTTAAACCACTGCTAAAACCAAAACTTCAAAGAATAAGCTTATCTGAGTGAGAAGAGGTGTTTCTGTCTAAGTCTTGTAATCCCTAGATTTCTGGAATATTAGGACATGTAGAAATTTATTGTCAGTGATAGCTGATTTTTGTCTTTATTTCCAGAGCTCCTGAGCCCATGTGAAGCTTTCCATTGTGGAAATGTTGCTTCACCTGCAACTTCTACCTGTAACTCAATGCATATTTACCGTGGCCATTGTAGTTACAAATAACTTTGTGCTGCTCAGGGTGGTTGGTGGCTGAGGCCACTTCACAAAGGTGGACTCTGGAAAAAAATGTACTTCTTAGGTAAGGAATCAATCTTTGAGCAAAAGCAGAGCCTTATATGTACTGGTTTTTACCAGCCTTTCATCTTTCTCAGTGAGGAATTGTAATACTCTTGCAAGATGCTGCAAGTCCTCTTCTCTTTGATATCATAGGCAGAACTTAGGCTGGGATGCATTTTCTTGAACTGCAACCCATCATGTCAGGTGAGTCAGGAACAGCTGAGAGTGCTGGACCTGTCCCATTAATGGGATTGCATCATTAGATGAAATGAGAGCATCTGCCTTTCATTTTACTGCAGGCTTCCCTTGACAGTGACCTGAAAAATGAAGAGTGGGGAATGCCTGGACTCAGTTACCTGACAAAAAAATCTACATACTTTGTTATATTATTTAGGAATTTCCACAGATCAGCAACATCTGTAATTTTGGTTGTTGGAAGGTTCTGTGAGTGGCATAATTTTACATAGATAATCCCTAGAATAAAAGACATCAGTGCCCGTTACTCTTTAATTCAAAGACCACTGGAATGGAATTACCACAATGTGTGTAATTAATAAAGGCACCATAATTAGAGGACTGTACAGTTAAGGCAGAAGTCACTACTGATATAATGCTAGTTTCTGCTACACTTCTGCAGAGTATGACTCCAAGGAGTCTTAACAGCCTCAGGTATTTGAGATTGCTTCTTTCTATCTGAAAAGAAGGATACTTTCACTTTTGTAGCAAAATGAACATATTTCAATATCCAACTCAACACAATGGAAAGACGATAGTAGCATGAACTTGCTCCTGCAAACTCACTAGCCTCTTATATCTGCCAATTACCCCAAGAAACCAGAATATTCTAGAAAAAGAGAACAAGTAGGGATGGTGATATTATCAATCTTTNAAAGTATACCTAAAATCTCATTTAACAGGAGTCTCTGCATAAGTGTCAGTGTATTGTCCTGCTTTCACTGGAAATAACAGAGTGACAGTGAACTTTAAAACAACCTTTAAACGATAGCAAAAGAGTTATTTTGGAAAAGACTTTCCATACAGGTAAAATCTAACATCACTCTAAAATCACTGCAAAAAAGGCAAAAAAATACTTGCAGTAGAAGTAAAAGCATAAATTTAAAAATGTTGCACGTTTTATCAGTCACTGACGTTCTCCTTTTCATAGGAGACTTCGTTATTTTCAAATATCTGAAAAGCAAATAACAGAAATTCATATGATTCTGATTACGAAGGAATTTCTTTTCACAGTGATGTATGCTTCTTAGAAGATACAATATAAATGTTATTAAATGCTCAGGGATAACAGATGTGGAAGCTTACTGCAATCACAGAGTTTGAATGCAACCTGTACAATGTCCTGTGGTTAAGAAAGAGTTTAAACACTGTTATGTCACTCTTTGGAGTAAAGAGAAGACATTGATAAAAGCTGATACTTTTCAGCATGGCAGGGAGGAGATGAGGAGGAGGCTTTGAATGTAACGCAAGCTTTTTCAAGGCTTTGTTGTAGAGGTACTTGGGAAATGGAGCAAGACCAATAAAACATCTTTTCAGAAGGCAACAGAGCAGCGGATTTGTGGAGGATTGTTCTGTTTTCTACAGCAGACATGATGACTATTTATAGTGGGACATAGACAGTGTGCATTTCAGTGTAATTGCTTTTTAGGCTTTCTATCCTTCAAAACTTTTACTCACCCATTTTAACTCACTTTGGTGATTTTATTTCAGTTTATTTCCAAATTTGAATACATATTTTAACCATGATGCATATTGGTTGAGTAATAGTTCTGCAATCACCTGTGTTTGTTTTGTCTCTTCCAACATCTGTGTTTGGTTTTATGCACGGAAGGTGTTTGTTGAAACCAGTTCCTTTCATGCTAATTTTGTGTATCTAATGTAGTGGACTTGAAAGTGAGCTAACTGATCACCCACAAAAAACAGGCTTCCTGTAGCAGGATGATGGGAAACTATGCACAACCTTGTAAGAGAAACTCATGCTGCAGAGTGAGATGTCACTAGGGCTGCTGGACCCAGGGGAGTCCCTTTACAACTGCAGGGACTGAAAGGCTTCAAGTGTTATTCATGGGAGGTGCAGAAGCAAGGATCAAAGCAGCAAGGAAAGTGAAACAGAGGGATCAGAACAGCAGTACCCAGCAAGTGCTGGCAAAGGCTGGAGAATGTGTCTGTGCTGTTTCCAGGGACACACAAGTGCAAGTGCGTTCTCTGTCACAATGCTGGGCTTATACCAACCTCTCAGCACCAGACATGCCAGGTGACACAGGACTGTGGTATGAGATTGGCAGCGTGTGACCAGGGTGTGAGCCAGGAGACCAACAGGAAGCCCAAGGATCATCACATTGTTTGACATGAAGGAACTCCCTGACTGGCCAGGTACGGCTTGCATGAGGTACAGCTTGCACGAGGTACCTGCCAGGGCTTTGGGAGCCAGGAGCTCCTGCTACTGCCCTGCAAAGGGAGGGATGAAGGCACAACAGAAGGGGTGGTGCATCTTGCTGATACACTTGAGTATATCTACACAGCACAGTGTATTATCAATTTCTCCTCCAAATGCATAGAAAACATGCAGCCCCACATTCTAAGGAGTGAAGGGGAAATTATGCCTGTTGACTTTCTCTGTTACTTCCACCAATTCAGCTGTTCTTGATTTGCACATGCATGCAATGTATTTCTGGACTATTTATGGTGTTCATTAAACCAGGAACGACCAACAGATTTCCTTGTCTGTTAAAGACAATTACATCAATTGTACCTTAACAAGATCTGCCTCTGACTCTTAATTCACATCAGCCTCTAACGCTCAAGCTGGCTCCTGCTGAGACATGCATTGCTCCTGTAGGGTTGGTCCAGCTCCTTTCCTAGTACCATCAGAAATTCACTTTTCTAGAGCAGATCCCTCAGAACAACTGCAGTTGTAATAGCTGTAAGAACATGCAGGGAGTACTGTAAGCACCATGGATAATTACTTCTTAACTTCTCTGTGCCACTGTTGAATATACATAATTCTTTGACATTCCCGGTTGCATACTTCTGCAGGCTGAGATGTCTTGAGTATTTAGCTGTTTCTAACATAGAAGCTGTTTCTTTTCTGCTCTTCTAATTCTGCTGTACTGAGTGTAAGATGCAGGTAGGAAGACCACCAGGTCTTCCTACAGAAGGAAGGAAGGGTTGAATAAATGGGCTTCCCTTTAACTTAGTGGCATAAAAACACCTCTGGTTTGCTGTATTCCACTTCTTTTCTAGTCTTGTTTGTTCTCAGATTCCTACCGTACCAACATTTTCACTTGCAGTAACTCCAAGATCTCTCTCATGAATTCTCATAGAAAACTCAGCGCTTATAATGTCCCCATGACACTGTGTTTATTCTATATTGAATTTATCTGACACTATATCACTTAATTTCATTAGGTCCTTCTGCATCCTTCACAGCTGAACTTTAACTTCTGTCTCTATATAACTTGTATCAAGAACAAAGAAAGTATCCGTTCATTCTCCTTCCCTTTCTGAAATCACTGATGACTAGGACGAGTAGCACTGGCTCCAGAACAGATGCCTGTGAGACCCCATTGATTGTTCTGTTCACTTGTAAAACCCAGTAAATTATTCTTTATTACCTATCTTTCAGTTAGACATTTTCTGTGTGATTCTTTTCATTGTATCCTATGGCAGCCTAATTTCCTTAAGAGTGAGGAATGCTTTCTGGGAACAAGATGGGCAGTAATCAGGGAGTATCAGTAATCACGTACTCCTTCAGGGAGTGCCAGCAGATTTGCATTATGACGCTTCTTTACTTTTCCCCAGTGTACTGTGTTTAGTCATGTTCCCACCCTTCTGGTTTTCAGGTGGGTCTCTACCTCTTTATCCAACATGACAGCACACCTGATGTTCATTGGCTCTCTGGATAGCACTTGGCACTGTACCAGCCAGTTTTCTTTGCTGTGGTCCTGAGCCAGAGGCTCCCATTGTTCATCCAGCTCAAGTTGCCCTAGAGCTCCAGGCTGGATTCCATCCTGTCCTGGCTCGCTACATCTTGTTTTGAGGATCTGTCCTACAACATCTTCTACCTTCACTTCAGACTGAGACAGACCCTTCAACTTACCTCTTTTTCTATCCTCTGGGATCCTCTCCAAGCTCCGCCATAGTGAAAACACATGTAAAATACTTAGGCTTTCTGCTTTTCCTTTTTTTAAGCCTTCCTCATCATCTACTGGCTCTCAATGCCCTCTTGAGGTTTTTTGATCCCATTGCATTTGGACAAGAATTCGTGGCTATTTGCAGAATGCTCCCATAACAGTTCTGGAGAACATTACATTACTCTAGTCTTTTCTTACATTTACCCTCCAAACAGCAGCACTGACCTTAAGTTCTTCTGAACTTTCTTTTTCCCATGGCGGCTGGTAAGTTTGGGATGAGTTTTTAAGGGCCATTAGTGGAACATAAAGCCTGACTTCAGCAAATCATGTGCTTAAATCCCATTATTTTAACTCTGACCTGTATTAAGTACTTAAATTCTCTGCAGAGTTTATACCTCTAGCTAACAAGGCTGTATGCAGTGGTTATTTCTTTCCTCCATAATTTTTAATGATACTGGTTCTTGTTTGGTGTGCTGTTGACAATGCTGACCCCTGCACAGAGTTTACTGTAATAATGCAGTAGTGAAACATCCTCATGTGCCTTGGAGCAGACACGTGGGAGTTTTTTGGCAGTTATTGCTAGCTTGAAATCTGGAAGCAGCAGTTCTTCAGCAGGACACTAAGGGGCAGCCCCAGACCAAAAGACTATTCCTCCTTTCTTATATACACACAAACTAAGAGAACACTATATTTGCCTCAATTTTCTATATTGATTTAACATCAGTAGTGCCCAACAATACTGAATCAAGTTCATCTGGAATGCGCTTTTTTTCCTGTTGCATCTTTTAGTATTTATTTTGGCACTGGTGATGAAGAAGGTGTGAGTTTATTTGCCAGTCATCTGCAAATGAGCCCACTTGAGCTCACAGGAAAGGTAGAGAACATGGAAACGATGTGGTGAGCTCTGCATCTGGAGCTGTGGTGGCCATCCCACACACCACAGCATAGCCAAGCACGTGTACCAATGCACAATTATATGGACCAGGGGCCCTCACTGCTCAGAGATGCTCCTTGGCAGCAGAGTCACGCAAGGCCCTGGAGTCCCATTCCCAAAGTAACAGCTGCTGTATGAATAGTTGGAAACCAGGAAGGAGGAACTGAGGCAGGAACAATTCAACAACCCACCTAGGACCACGGAAAATCTGTGTACAATTTTCTTACCACTACAACTTGGTAGGTGACTTGCTCACCATCCTGGGACACAGGACCACCCCCTGCAAAGAGAGGTCCCAATAATGATGAAACATAACCTGAACCTAGCTGCAAAAACCTCGTGGAAGGAACCGGACACCAGAGTGAATTAGGATGAAGGCTGCTGCATGTTGATATGAGTTGGAATTAGGAAAAAACATGAGTCAGTCAGAACTAGCATATGCCCAAGGGATGGGTTTGCGCTACTGATCAGTGGATCTAATGCAAGGGGAATGAGTGTCCTGGCTTTGTTCAGATGGTGATGTATTGCCAAGTACCAGCTGTAACATGAGCTGCCACTGCCAGCTGGCACTGGGTGCGTGGTCTCTGGTTACCAGGCTCCTCTGTAATGGGACCCTCTGCCACTACCTGGGGCACAGCTGGCTCAGATGCTCCATCTACACTGGGATATTTTACATGATTTTGGCATCCTTCCTGGGCATAGATAGACAACATTAAAGTCATACATTTCTTGGCCGATACACAGCTGGATAGATCCATCTACTTCAGAGGCATAAGAGGAAGAAAGCACTGTAGCCAGAAATACTTCCAGTTTAGAGTTAATGAAAGTTTTCTACACTATTTTACAGATAACATTCAGATACAGTTTGATGTTGCCTTCACAAGCTAGTAATGGATGGTTGCTCACAGAGGCAGGAAATGGTGAGCAATTGTCTGTGAGGCGAAGAAAGCAATAGGTGGTAACTGAAGTCAGTACCTCAATTACAGACAATGCTCCAATTTCTGTCCTAAGTGGGTATCACAAGAGAAATGACCACTATGGGAACAAGCAGGGTTCAGTGATCTGGACAGTTCAGTGAAAAAGTCATTTATGTATTTGGAAAAGAGGCGTGTAACTTGTTCAAAACAAGATTCAACAGGGAATATAAGGACACATGTCAGTTGAGCAGCCCTTGAAGTGTAACCCATTAAAAAAGATACTTAGAGAGTAAACAACCAAAACTAGGTGCTAAAAGGTACCGGCAAGACATTTAACTGTTCTTTGCTATTCTGCTGCCCGGGGATCACAGCAGTTAAAACAATTTTGAAGATGTGAGCTGGAACCTGTAGGGGAGGGAGACATTCCTGATGTAAATAAATAATCAATCAGCCACCCAGATATGGAAACAAACCACAAATGAGAATGGTAACAATCCTAAAATGAGAAAATATCATTATAATTTAACAAGAATTTCTGATTCAAATGTCAGTCTCATAAACTCCTTAATCTATTTAATACACTCTCCAGTCTAATCCAGGCTCTAATCCAATATAGGATTTTTATTGTGTAGTATAAGTGTCCTTACGAGCCTTACAGTGTTGCTTCCCATCTCACCTTTTCCCACTTTGGGGTTACAACACTGATTCAAAATATGTGCATACCAAGAGCTGTGAGAGTTTGGGAAAAATAAATAATGACAGGATGTGGGTGGGAGGCTGACTTGCCTTTCCCAGTGCAATAATTACTTTTGAGAAAATGTTCCCCACATGCATTCTGGCAAATGTTGAACGCCAGATGCCCTAAGTACAAGATTCTCACACTTAAGCTGAGTAGTATTTTACTGTGGCTTAGAATGGCACTTTATAAACTGCTCTGGGTTAAAGGCAACTTGTGTCATGTTGTCTCAAGAAGAGATCAAGAAAAAATCCTGGTGAATAAGTCAAAGCTCCTTCTCAGCTATAGAGGAAGAAGACTGTTGACTTACGTCAAAGACTGACTGCTTTCAAACAAGTCAGAACTCCACTCATTTTTTTGAGGAGCCAAGACCGGTGATAAGGTTTTCTGCCTATGGTCTGGCTGCCCCATCTCCATGTAAGAGGGGAGGAGCAGTACCACAGAGCCTCCCAGCTGGACGCATATTTACATTACCCTAACTAAAATAAAAGGAAACAGTCCTGCATGTTGGGTCCTTTCTCAGATTTACAGGGCAAGGAACAATCTCCACTTCTCTCAACAGCCTCCAGTGAAATCTGTTGGGGTTTGGGAGTTGTTTCTTTTTATTTTTTCTTTTCGTCTTTCTTCTTTTCCTCTTGAGGAATTTTTCCCCATACTAAAGGATAATTGCCAGGTACTTAAGGGGGACAAAAGGTCTGGCTGAAGCAGGGAGGGGACTTCTTAACCGCCCTGTTACCTGGGCAAAGGCTAGTTTTTTTCTCTCTCGAGCTGCTTCGGCTTTTCAGAAGACACAGAGGCTGCAGTCGGTTTTGGGGAGAGGTCTCCCTCACTGCAGGTTTTCTGCCTTCTGCTACCTTCTTTTCTTTCGGCCGTGAGTGGGGATTTCTGCTGGCCGGAGCCACCGCTGAGAGGGACCCTTTTCACCATCTGCTGGGGTGCCTCAGGGGGCCCGGGACCCCGAGCCCCTCTTTCACTGCGCCGCCGGAAGGCAGCTGCCTGCCTCCGCCGTTTTCTTTGTTGCTGTTTTTGGGCTTTCGCTACACTGCCCTGCCGCCAGCACCGCACCCCCTGCCCGCCGAGACCTCCCGGAGTTCCCGCTACTGCTTCGGAGCTCGATACATCTCATCTACCATCTGGGATTTTTGTGCGCATCCCTGCTGTTCCAGCTGCCGGTCCCGAGAGAGTTCTGCTGGGGCACCAGGATCGGCCGCCCAGGAGTTTTGTGAGCTTTTCTCCCATCCCTTCCCGGCTCGTGTCCACTACTGCCGCGTGCTCCCCGAGCTCGCTCCGGAGCACTCCCTGCAGCCGCGGGGGAACCATCGCACCCGCCCTGCCCAGCGGGAGCCGCCAGCGGCCCTGCCGGCCGTGAGCGTCACTGCACCGAAAGGACAGGGTCTGACAGCCAGGAAGGGGTCACTGGGTTCTGTTCTGTTTGCTGTTACTGTCATAGTTGTTGTTGTTTTGTTTGCCTTGCTATATATATATATATTAGTAAAGAACTGTTATTCCTATTCCTCATATCCTGGCCTGAAAGCCCCTTAATTTCAAAATTATAATAATTCGGAGGGGAGGGAGTTATATTTTCAGTCCAAAGGGGGCTTCTGCCTTCCTCAATAGACACCTGTCTTTCAAAACCAAGACAAATCACAGAATCACAGAAAGGTTTGGTTTGGAAGGGACCTTAAAGATCATCTAGTTCCAACGCATCTGCAATGGCCAGGGACACCTTTCACTAGACCAGGTTGCCCAGAGCTCCAGCCAACCTGGCCTTGAACACTGTCAGGAATGGGGCATCCACACCTTCTCTGTGCAGTCTGTGCCAGTGCCTCATCACCCTCTCAGAAAAGAATTTCTTCGTTATATTGAATTTAAACCAACCTTCTGTCAGTTTGCAGCCATTACCCCTTGTCCCGTCACTACATGCTCTTGTACAAGTCCCTATTCAGCCTTCTTATCAGCTCCCTTTAGGTACGGGAAGGCCACAATTAGATCACCTTGGAGCTTTCTCTTCTGCAGGCTGAACAACCTCAAGCCTGTTCTCAGCCTGTCCTCACAGGAGAGGTGCTCCAGCCCCCTGATCATCTTCTGGAAGTCACGGTGACTCATAGTGTAAGCCTAGCTAGCCTACCACTTGCTTGAGAAAAGATGGCAGAATTCAGCCTTACAGAGATTTTGTGCCGGGCCAGGCAAAAACTCTGCCCTTCCCCTTCTGACAGCCATTGCTCCCACAGTGCACATTTTAATGTTGAAATATTCATCAGAAAGGCACAGTTGGGACAGTGCATAAGGGTCAAGGACATAACATGAAAGGGACAGTAAAACATGGAAATAGATGGGGTGAGTTAGGGGATAGACTGCTTTCAAGTTTATTTTTGAGTTTGAGTGAGGAGTCAAGACTATTTGAAGGGAATTTATAAAGTCAAAGTATTTGTGGTAGTGGTAGGGGGTGCAAAAAGGGCCAATGCTCACAACTGCAGCTTGGGATGCTCAGACTGGATATTAGGGCAGGCACCTTCTCCAGGGAGGTAGTGCAACACCTGAGCAGGTTGCCCAAGAACTGGTAAAATCTCCATGCTTGGAGGTTGTTAGTATTTACCTAGACAAAACTGTGTGCATCTAGTCTGATGCTGGAGATTATGCAGCTTTGAGCAGGCAGTGGGACTAGGCATCTCCAGAAGTTCTTTCCCACCAACACTGCTGTGATTCGGCAGACTGTGATGGACAAAGTTTGGTCATGAATGAGGAAGACACCATCCTTCACCATGTCTACGGGCATGCTGCAGTCCTACATCCTCTGTCAGCCACATCTCGTGCGGCTCCTGTGCTTAACCTGCTGGAAACCAGAGTGCAGGGTGAGGATTGATGGGAGAATGGTGGTTGCTGATACAGAGTTGGGTCTTGGCCTGATACTGAACTGCTTTGCAGTCTGTGCTGACTTCAGTGCCAATTAGCTATCATACTAAATCAGATTGTGCTGGAGTGTTGGACGAGGAAGTATATAACAGTTGATTGATAATCATGAATTTTGAGTAGGCACTGCTGGGACCTGCCTTCATAGAAGCTGTGAGACATCTGCTGTCACTGGAGCCACTGGCAGGATTTCGCTGGCCAGGGAGGAAAGGACTGGACACAGCAAATTGCGTGGACCCCTTGACAAACAAGCTCAGTGCAGCTGTTCCCTGTGTATGTCACCCACTAGTGTGGAAAAGAAGGTTTCTTACACAAGTAGCTAGAGTGAAAGTAGCTATAGAAAGAGTCTGAACATATTATATCACTGTATAAATTATTGAGCTGATGTTCTGGAGATAATAGAGGAAACCCTGCTTTCTTCTGTCCTGAGGATGGCAGCTCTGAAAGTTTACACCTGCTTCCTGGAAGCTGTACCTCCTGTAGACTCTGTTTAGATAATTAATTTGCAATATTCATTAGCCAGAGTGTAATAATATATAGACAAACAGAAGGATTTCATGCTTATGTATCGACTCAACTCTGGGGTTTTTTCTGGTTGTGGGTGAAGCTGCTGTTGAATAAATGGCAAAAACCCACATAAACCTAACAACGAAAAACAACCAAGTATTTTGATGTTTATCTGGATAATATTTCTGAGCAATAGTTACAATTATTAGTGAATCACAGGCAAGACAGAACCCTGTGCCTGTAGCTACATAAGGGGCTCCGTGCTTTCTCTCATCATCTGCAGACACAAAGGATTCCCAGAACTGAGTGGGAGAGATGTGCTGTTCCTGATAGTACTCATGTTCTTCTCCCATATGCTCTATATGATCCAGCTAGATCCCAGCACGTACAGGAGCACAGGGACAACTCCTGTACAAAATCAGACACCTGTGAGCTTTCCCCAAACACAGAAGAGGTACGGAGGGCAGCTCTCCTTCCCAACTCTCCTCTGGCTCCAGGGGAGATTATGTTCCTTTTGTTCTCCTGGTTTCCAGCTTAAATTTTTATAAAAAGTCCCTGAGCACTGGCTTACCCCTTCCCTGGTGAGCACTCCTGGCCACAGGGATGGCAGTTGGAGGTGGTGCCCTGCGTACAGCACTGTGCACTCCCACAGGGATCTCTAGCCGGAACAGCCTGTCTCTTTTGGAAATGACACTTCACACATGGTCACTTCCCTTTTCACTGGGATCCAGTATTTTATATGTTCCACCCCCTCCTTCTCTCCCTTTTGTCCCAGGGGCCCACACAAGACCCCTCAGGTTGTGGAGACTTGTCACAACAGCACAAGCAGAAGAAACGTGTCTGAAGGCACAGGAGGCAGGCAGGGGTGTGGGCTGAGATATAAGGTGCTCAAAGTTAAGAGTGCTTGGAGGATTTCAGAGCTAAAAACAATGCCCATCTCATTCTCTTTCCCTCTGGCTGGAGTGAAACAAGGAGCTGCAGCTGTTCATCTGCCCTGTTCATCTGCATAGTTGTGCTCACTGGACATGTGTGTGCAGCAGTTACAAGGCTTTATTGAGGGAAAGCAAGCCCTCAAGCAAACTCCCAAGCAGTTTTCCATTTTGTGTGTCTGTCAGGAAAACTGTGGTTATTTGTTATTTTGAATGGTAAGTAGGCCCCCACCACAGTGAAGCTGCTGTTTCCTGTGTCCCTCAGCAATCACTTGCAGCATCAGTTCGTTCCTGGGGTTGGGGCAGAGGTCACTTATTGCCCTTCTGGGGCAGGGTCATTTATCCAGAGAGAGATGCTGGACTGCAGTTGTTGTGCAGGACTATGAAAATGAAGCCAAGACTGTTGTTCAGTGTACACTGTAATTCCAGGCACACCTTCCACTGAAACTGGTTCCCTGATTTCCTCCTGAGGACACATGTACTGCAGCGAGAATTTCATTTGGCAAGAGACGATGCTTAAGGTGTATGGAGATACCTGACAATTAAAGTAGACGTCTCAAGGGATATGTGGCAAGATCACCTATAAGCCTACCCCTAGGTACCCAGGTACCTTTAAACTCTGGCTGCCAGCACTGAGGCACTTAGATTCTAGAAATGCTGAAAGACAGATTAGAAAGTGTTCTTCTGAAAATGGTGGAAAGTTGTTTCATATCGACTTGGTGATTGTTAGCATTTTCTAATTTTGACCTTCAAGAGCCTGAATGGGCATATTTGTAAAAGGTCAAATGATAAAATGTATCCCATATATTCCAAACACAGCCTTTTACTCTGCCTGGTGAATATTTTGGTGACCCAGTTACAGTAAGAGGCTTTTATTGAACAGAGTAGGCAAATGCAGAGGGAAACAGAAGACGTGTCATCCCTGTGACAATTATACGTCTGTCTCTATTTGTGTAATCCACCCTCTCAACCTGATAAACAAGAGCCTGTGCATGGGTTTTGAAAGGAAGGTGACCATCACCTTCTGCGATCTGGGTATTTTCTTGCGTACACCTCCGCTAGCCTGTAAAACAGGTAAGTCTTAACCCTTGCATGATGATATTGTTCAGCACTCCAGTCCTACCCTGAAAGTGCATTCTGGCTTTTTAATCTTTCTCCATGATTTAGTCAAAATAATGTTTCACTTATACCTGATTTCTACTTTCAGTTACTTTTTGAGTCCACTACTTTGCAAGTAATTGTATTTCCATCTGTTTTCCTGGTGTTGCTTCCCTGTGTACCTTCGTACTGGACGCTCAGTGAAGCAAACCTTGGGGGTGCCCAGCTCACATCTGTTTGCTGCAGGCAATTTATAGGAAAAAGGCACAGCCCAAGCAAACAAGACCAAATAAATTGAAAGATTATATTTGTCCTTATTATTGGTGATCTTCCTCTGATCACCTTTAAACTGGTGTGGAGCTTTCTGTATAAATGCACATTCACTTTGGCAGATGGAATTCGCTGAACTCATTTTCTTGAGAAAATTTTTAAATTAGTAGGTAAGAAGGTATGGCTTCATTTTTCCTGTATTTTCAGCTATGGGTACAAAAGATTTCCTTTTACAGTAGCTTTATAAAATGGATATACAGTAGATCATTTTCTTAGATAACAATTCTTCCTTTCCACTTACTTTTTTGAAGCAATTGCTTGTGAGTTTGGGACAATGGGTTTTTTCAATATAGTCCATCCTTGCTCACACATAGCCAACAGGATGGATCAACTGAAAGCTCAACTTTTCAGTACTGGTAACAATTTCTGTCTTCATCTGGCCCTCCTTTGCTTCCCAGACTGGCCTTTGGCTTGACTCCTGTGCAATGTCAGTGACTGTATCTTTGCCCCACAGCTCTCCCACTCACTACTATGACCACACCACTGGAGGATGCAATGGGCACCTTGATCAGGATTTTCCATCACTACTCTGGCAAAGGAGACAGATACAAGCTCAGTAAAGGAGAACTCAAGGAGCTTCTCACCAGTGAGCTCACTGACTTCCTTTCAGTAAGATGCAGCTTCTGAACCTCCTGAGTGACTCTTTCATGGGTGGGTTAAGCAGCTATCCAAGTGCTTGGATAGGAATAGCATCTCCTCGTGCAAGGCCCATCCTGTCACAGTCTCTCAGCTGACAGTTCTTTGTGGAGCTGTACAGAAGAATATGATGCCAAATGTCCCATTTGAGAAATGTCTTTTCAGAGAGCGGTTGAGCCCTCCCATGTGCCACTGGCAGCAGAGATGGGTACTGGTGCTCTGCATACTCCACAGTGCTTTTGAGCAGGAGGGCTAGGCCAGCCTAGAAGCAGTAACAAAATCAATACCAAATAAAGTTCAGTTAGTTTTTTTTGCTTGTGTTTTTTTCATAATAGGGCATAGATAAGTCCATTGAAGAATTAAATGCAGCAACCAGTTCTCATGAGACAGGAAAGTAGCTTGTGCACACTGGCCACACAGTACTACTGCTTGTGTGCTGTGCAGGGAGGTGCTAAGAAAATCCTTTCAGTGATAAGCTACTGATCTGAATACCTCTTTGCATGTTTGTTGTGCTCTACATTACATAGCATGGATGCTTTTATGGAATCATAAGCATTAATAATAATGCTTTTATGTATCCTCTTCATTGTAAAAATTATTGTGGACCTTATACCGACCAGAAGGATTTTTTTTACATTGTATCCATTTCCTTGAATTTGATTTTCTTTTAATCTTGGCTATTGATTTAATCTTATGAGATTCAATATTCTTGCACACACTGAATAGGATGTGTTGTTTGCCAACCAGAGATCCTCTGAATGTGATCAATGGATATACAATATGACCATTTATGAGTAGCCTGTTGGAAATCTAAGTATTGTTTGTTAAGGGATGATACAGAGAAACACCCTTTACAGATCCATCTTGTCAAAAGGGATCCATGCTCAGCATCTCCTAAAATCTGTTTGATTCATTTCAGTGCCTATTAAGTACTTGTACTCCTTCTAAGGGTTGCATTGTCTTTCGTTTCTGATGTTGTAGTGACTAGAGATGTAATTACTGTTTAGGTGCCTATTTGATGCTGCCTTTTATTTAATAACACCAGTCTCGTAACATAGCAGTGGTGCCAGGTGTGTCAGAATTGCACATTCAAGATCTGTACAGCTAAGTCACTTTTCTTTCTCCCTAGGGCCAAAAGGACCCCCTCCTGGTCGATAAAATTATGAATGACCTGGAATCCAATAAGGACAATGAAGTGGATTTTAATGAATTTGTCATTCTGGTTGCTACTTTGACTGTGGCATGTAATGATTTCTTTGAAGAACAGCTAAAAAAAGAGGGATTTTAAAAATCCTCAATGTAATCAATCTCCTGGCCACAAACGCAAGCAAAGCATGCCTAGTTAGGTAGCCCTCACTGGTGTTCAGTGAAAGCAAACCATCATTCCTCCAACTGTTACTGCTGTAAGACATTTATGGAGCTGATCAGCAGCTGGTGTAAGCTGGACCACAGCCAGTTTACACTACTTGAGACCTGGCTTTTAATATTTCCAGTCTTTGCACTCCATGCATCTGCAACATGCCTTCATCAGTTGCCCAGGTCAAGGGCTTGGGGTGACAGATCATTTGGCAGGAATTGAGACTTCTATTTGCTAAATGTCAGTGGAAAGTAAAAGGCACGGGAATGTTACTTATATACTTCCTGAATGGAAAAAATTTGGAATGAGACATAAACTTGCAATTTATTTTTCAGTCATTTTATAATAATCTTATTTTGCAGCTCAAAACCAGCAGATTCTTTTTAGCTCAGCTCTGCTTATTCTAAAACCTTTTTTAGATGCTGCTCCCCACGCTCATATTTCAGATGTGGTCACAGCTGTCTCTTGCTGCCTGAGCATACAATACCCCGCTTGCCATCGTTACAGGTTCATTTCATCTATGTCCCCAGCTTCAATTTTGTTGTGTTGGCATTACTGCATCCCAGTAGTCAACCTCTTCACTCGGCATAAATGAATTTATTCATATGATAAATTATTCAAATACATTGAAGATTTAGTCAGCAAATTGCTCGGAGGGCTGATGGAAGGACTGGGTCTTTGGGGGAAATGTGTAAATGCCTTCTGCTTTCACTGCTCGGGCATGGCTAAAAGGAGGTCTTTTAGAGGACCACTTGTGGAGGATTTAATTATGGAATTCCAGGGTACAACTTTGTAATGTGAGTTATCTTATGGAAAAATGATGATTTCATCTTACACTGATCCTCCCCATGAAAACAGGGGTTCTCTGGACCCCATGGCCAGGCAAAGAGAGAGTAGGACAACACCTTCCAGTGTTAGCTTGCTCTTGGGTTGAATTAAGAGTGTTTACACACTCCTGTTTGATTTAAGCATACTTCTGAAGCCCTGAAAATCCTCAGTGGCAGGATATTGTGGCTTTTTTTCTTGCATGGAGAGCTCTCTTATTTCCTTATTGTTTTGTTGGTAACTGAAACTATAATAAAGGGCATCTGAATTAAATGAAGATTTTCTGTTTGTGTAAGAGGTTATTAAAGAACCACTCCCTGATGAAGATGTGCCCTGCTAGGCAATATTTGAAGAATGTAGTTCACTTGTCTCTCCTTCCCAGACCTCCACACATCATTTAGTAAAGTGTACAATTGTATGAAGTTATATATGATTAAGAATATGTAATCAATTATAAGTAGGGGATTCTACAGGGTGTAATAAATATAACAAGGGGCAGACATCATCCTAAGAAAGGGGCCACCACCAAATGGTGTTATCCCAGAGAAAAAGCAAACTTTGCAATGATGACAGAGCCACAGCATGCTTTAACCCTTCAGTGACAAAGTTAATACAGGACTCACAAAAAATCTTCTAGACCAACACGGCAGAAAGTATGAAACTACAAATTGGCAACAACTGGACAACGTTTTGTCTCCTTTAATGTCATGCACCTCAATATCATTGCAAGTGTAGGACCAGGATGGCAAAAGTATCATCCAGAAAACATAAGACTGTTTTTGTGGTTTCTCATGGGTCCCAGACTGTTGCTAGCCTCTAAGCCTTTCCTTGTCCTCCAAGGGGAAGTTAAAGAAGAGCAGTCTAAAGCTTCAAGCTAAAAGGGATAAGTAAAAACCAGTTTCTTCTTTACAACATTTGAGGAAGAAGCTTTTTGGAAAGAAGCTCCAGAAAGTTCATAAATCCTCATCCCTGATGAACCCTTGGACATGTAGCAGCCCATGTGCATAGCAGAATTATGCTAAGTCACAGCTGGCAGCAGCAATGTGCCCTGGAGTCAGGCAGCAAGAGTCACTGCTGTGACAGAGAGGGCCAGTGGAGCCATCTCATCAGCTGAATTTACTAGGGGTTGTGTGCATCCTAATTCCTCTGCGGAAGTGGCTTCCTTGCACATGAGCAGTGGGTGAATCAGAGGAGAATGACTCAAATGATCTTTTTTTCAGTGAAATTTTATAAAACTTTGTAAATCACTGGTTTTGGCTTATCTTGTTAAGTGTTTCTTGTTGCTGTTTTAACTGCAAGGACAAATGTTAAACTCTGTCAGTTTTAAAGAAAAATCCATTTTGTACAAAGACTGGAAACCAAGCAGAAAAGTAAGAAAATGCACAAAACACATTCAAAAGCTCAAACCCACAAAGGCTTTGCACAATGTGGAGCCCTTGCCGTCCTGTTCTTGGGCTAACTATGGGCTGACCCACTGCACCAGCGGCCCTCTCTCACTCCTCTCCTGCAGGAGCCAACTAATGTTCCATTAGTAGGCATCACTTCTAAGAAAGATACATGAAGAACACCTGAAAGTTTTGAATTGCTTCTGAACCAGAAAAAACTGTAAGCAATCCTCTGTTCTGTAAGCACTCCTCAGGAAGGAAAATGGCATTGAAGCCGCTTACATTGGCTGTGCATGATCATGCATGCAAGGCCAACCTCACTATGAACATTATGTCCTGCAGATGTGAACATTTTGGGTTTTCCTTCTCTCAGAAGGGAAAAATGTCTCTTTCAAACCTGAAGGCAGGACTTTTTTGTCATTGTTTACTGACATTTTCCTTGATTTACATGCAAATCAAGCTTGCTGTGTGGCTTTCTTCAGAGTCCATCAGCTTTAGGAATGATGTCTAATTACAGACATTTTTTTCCATTTGTTTTATCAGGCTGTCTGAAAAACCTATAGAAAATTGAACACCACAGTATGGCCTAGTACTTTTAAGTTACATCAAAGACCAATAAAAATACAACAGTGCCAGACAAGATCTTCTCTATATATTGTGAAATTGCTTAGCTTGACATTCAAAGAACAGATCTGCAGAAGATAAATTCCATTATCTTGAAAGCCTCAGCCTCTGCCATTTGCTTTTATTTCAGTTCAAAAGAGACTTGAAGTGCCAGTGCAACTGGTTATACAAAGCTTGATGCATTACCTGATAGTAAATTTATAACTTCTTCAGTTTCGTTATCCAACTACCAATCCCAAGTGTATGACACCACCATGAAGACAAGGGGTTTGTAATGGAGCTGTGCCTCCAAGCTGTGACTTATCAGCTAGGCCCAGTAGGAAGGCACCACCTTTCCCACTCTTCAGTGGAAGGTGTGGAAGTGCAATGGGATAATAATCTTCTATAACATTGTTTTCTCCTTGTAGAGGTGAGAGACAAAGTTGCCTGGGGTTGTGGGAAGGGAAAGAGAAGTGACCCGAGGAGACCCCAGCAGAACAGGTGACTTTTCCAGGATCCAGCAATGTCATGAATTGCTGTCCACCAACTGTAGCAATGCAAGTCCACCCCATGTCACTCAGCCACAAAAGGCAGACCCTTTTTCAGGCTCCATCCTACAGCACAAAGCAGAGCATGGCCAGGAGAAAAACTCTCAGGGACAGCCCAGAGTCCATCATACTAGCTCAGCAACACACATAAAAGATCCAGCTCCTCTCTGATCACCTTGAAAAGGTTGGGTAAAAGGTCACACACAAAACTTGTATCTGAAATCAGATTAATCTATATAAAGATTTTTGACTGGCAGGAAGATTTAGATTTAGATTAAGATTTAGACTGTGATGTGACATCATGTGCATGTCTAATAAGGGCTTTGACTGACAGGCCAACAATTATTACATGTGTCTTTAGGGATAATTAAGTCTGTTGAATAGCACTGTATTATTTGAAGAAAAAAGGGGTCACATTTTCAATTTTATCTTTCTTCTGCCACATGATATGGCATGAGAGAGAATGTTTAATTTATGATCTGGAAATCTGTTTTTGAAACAGATTCTGTCCACATCCTTTCCTCTGAGTTGGAGTATGGTGGGCTACGGGTCCTGGGCAGCCATCAAAGAGAGCACATGAACGAACTTCAGCAGAAATATTTTCAAAAAAAGAAACACCAAAACTCTTGTCCTTTTTAAATACCAACTCTCAGCCACCTGCAATCAGTTGTGTATAAGGGGCAACTCCCAAGGAAGAGAACTGCAGCTGCATCCACTTATTTTGCCCTTGCAAGTAGATTCTCAGCTGATGTAAAATGACAGAGCCTATTGCACTTAGTGGCATAATTTTGCAGCAGCTGAGAACATGTGCTTGAGACTCTAAATTAGCCTTCAATGGAAAGCTGTGTTTCTGTAAGCTGGTTGGCTAAATAAGGACATGTCTGTAAAACTGCAAATATTGCAACAAGACAGCTAAGAGAAAGACAGATGGAGTAGTTGCTCACAGCCCAGGTCTTTGGGGGAAAATCAGTGGAAAATGTTCCTGTTGTACATCTGTGTTAAATTCTAAGCTGTCCTCTCAGGTTCTGTTTGATTGCATGGGTTGCAGAGCAATCATTACAGTATAGCTTTCAAATATCTGTCAGTGAGCTCTGCCCTAAAACTCCGTGTATTGCTTTGACTTTACATTCCCAGCAGTTGCATGAACTCAGAAAAGCACTACAGAATAAAGCTATGGCAGGAGAAAGATCGGTGGGTAAAACAAGTTATAAAGGGCAGAGAAGCAACTGAATCACCTGGAGTGCTACTTAAGGTTGTTTTTTGGGAGTCGAAAAATAGCAAGAAGTTGAGAATGCTGCAGAAGGATGTGAAATCCTCATCTCTGGCTGGGGACATCAAGTGGCAGTAGCAAACAGACCCCTGTGGCTGAGCAAAGTGTCTGGATGAGACATGGGGCTGGAGAGTTTCATCCTGTTGAACTACTGATGTCTTGGGTAGGTGAAAGCAAAACTATTTTTCCCCTTGCACTAATGACCTCATTCTGCAGTTTTCATTTGGGGCAGGGGTTTTTTTGGTAATTTTTGGTGCCCTAGGAGTAGCATTGCGAGAAGGAGAACAGTTTATGTTTAAAATTAAAAAGCCTATTACTGCACTTGAGGTAAAGATGCTCTGTGACATTGCTGTCAAAGGTGAAGCTGCCTTTAGACTTCAGGAGGTGGAAAAATGCTGAGCAGGTGATCTCAAGGTCCTTCAACTTATGTGATTTTTACACTGACACAAGATATTCCTGTACTTTAACCTAAAAGCATTTGGAGCCTAACTGATCAAACTGGCACTGCAGGCTGCACAGTACTGGGGATAACTGGTAAGGAATCACAAACATGAAAAATAAAGGACTACATAGAGGGAGCAGTTGAAAAGATAAATATACCATTATGTTGGGTATGCTGACATCTCTTATCTGACTAATACTGCCTGCTTGAATTGTGTAACAGTTCACAGTGTTTCTGAAGTTGAGTACATTACCATGATGTCTAACACTACCAGAATTGTATTGAATTACAGTTTTTTCCCAGATGAGAAAGATTCAGTCAAGGACAGTCACTTCAGCTAAGAAATACTTGTCCTTCTTGGATAAAAAAAAAAATCTTAAAATATCACTTATAAAAGAGGTGCTTTGTCAAAGATAAAAGTTTGTACTTCACAGATTAAACAAATTTTGGAACACGATACATGTAAATACAGAGATTTCCCAACACATCTGAAATTATATTCTGTGTAATAAACTGGCTCAGCGCGGAAAACAAAGTGACAAATGTTCTAGTAGCCCGAAGCTGAACAGGAAATTTGGGAGAGGAGGAACAGGGGCTGCTGCTTTGGGGAGGGCCACTGGGAAAAATTTGCAGCTGTGGGAAAGGAGATCTAGAACAGGATGTGACCTGGACCATGAGGGTTACACTTCCAAGCAAAGTCTAGATGCAGTAACAGTGCCATGTTTTGGAAAGGAGACTGTTCTTCTGCAAGGGCACTGGTACCAATCAGAGTAGCTGCTGCAGCTGGCAAAGACAAATATGATCAGATGGAAGAGGCTGCCTGGGAGCCATGATGACACCTGTGTGTAGCTCTGGTGTTGAGGCCTTCCTGCAGAAATCCTTGAGGGCTGAGATTCTGTGTAGAGGATCCTTAGAGGAGAAAGGTCCATTCTAAAATTAAACAGCTCAACAAACCTCTGGCACCTCTCCTAACACCAGAGCGATGGCATGTGCCTTTGCCAGTTGCCCATTCTCATATCTCTTTTCTTCTTCCTGGGAAAAAACTTTTCTCCCACTTCTTGGCCCTGACTGCTTTGTGCAGATGCTGGTTGAGTCACAGGCAGAGCTGGTAGTGATAACCGCCCTCAGGGTAATCTCGGCGTCTGAATATAATGTTTGCTTGATTATTTGTAACCTGCTAAACTGCGAGTTTCACAATCTTTGCTTTTAGACAATGCCATAAATAGAGTTAATGCAACGCTTATCATCAAGCCTGCATGATGCTGATAGGCTTTCAGTTCATAAATCACATGTTTGTCATCCCTCTAAGCCACTTAACATGACAAATCACACCATCTCTTGTGTCAAACTGCCCAGAGTTAACAAGCTACACTTACTTCACCTTATGGAAAGTTCAGCTCTATTTAAAGCCAATTTAGACACACAGAGAGAAGCAATAGAAGTGATGTTACAGAGAGATGTATGGTGAGGCTTGGAAGAGGCTTATCATACCCAGCACAAAGCTGAAGCAGACAGGTAGCAGCAGACATCAGTCATGGAGGTGCCCACTGGTTACAGACGGAAGAGTCCTGGGCTCAGGCTGGATCATGAACTGTTGGGACACCTTCCTGACCGTGAAACAAACACAAGAGTAAGGGATTGAAGCACAAAATGCGATCTCAGACTTTGTGTTTCTGCTGCTGGAAGTGCTCTCCTTCAGCTGTCATTGCAGCTCTGATTGGGTTCTTGCAAAAAGGACATATCAAACCATTGACAGGGCCAATTTACTTACTTTAGTCATGCCGAGTTCTGTCTTCCCTATTGTATGTCCATAGTCCAGGTGCTTAAATGGTGTTTCCAGTAGTTGACTGATGCATTTTGTAGAATAGGCAGTTACTGATTGCTAACTGCCATGGCATCAAACTCATTTCTCATACAGTCTCACAAAGAGTTCCTAAATGTAGTTATGACCACAGGCCCCGTTAGCATCCTGAATGCAGTCACACTTTGGCCCTCTAGACAACAAGGGCTTTGATGCGCTAAACTCCACATTTATTTTCCTGGGTCTGTGCTCTGGGTTGCTTCCCAGCTGGGTGTCAGGCAGGGCAGTGACCATTGCAATGGGATGTGGTAGTGAGTGGATGTGCCGGGTATCTCGATAATTTGCCCTTACCAAGAATGATAAGATGAAGCATGGTGCAACTTCATAGTGTAGAGAAGACTGATGGATACTATGGGATGTGGCTGCTAAGTTCCTCACGACTTTAGTGAAGTATTCAGTAATGATTTGTGAGTACTAAGTATGGATGAAGTTATCCCAATGTTTTCTGTGGTAACATAAAGCATGAGGGAACTGGGCCAGGAGCAGGAGCTCCTTACATGTTTGTCTTTGTCTCAGACAGAGTTTGAAGTGAAGTCTTGTGCACGTCTGTATCAAGAACGTGATTTGGCCTTCAGGACTGTGATTTGCTGTACAATCTTCCCCTTTTCTGTGGTGTTATTTCAAAGCAGTGACTGATTACAATTTAGCAAAGATGGGACAAAAAATCTGGCCTTCACTGTAGCATTCACTTCACTTTAGAGCCACTAGATTTCTTTCTCACCTTAATCTGGGCTAACCAGTCACATTGTTTAGAAGCAATATACTGGAGGATTCACAAACAGCTGAACACATACAATAAACTACAAGTGATGTGTAGCAGTCTCTACTCTTCAAAGACACTGACATTGATATGAAACCTGCAGCCACTTGATAAAAAGACAGGAATGACTAGTACGTCTCCCAGGCACCATGAAGGAAATGAAAAGCTGATCCCTGAATGAATTCTCTGTTACAGTGGGAAAGAGCATAAAGGAAATAAATGTAGCTCAGCACAACATTTAGCAGCTGACACGATAGGAAGTTTAAAGTCCAGTCAGATGTCTCACACTGTGCATGACCCCATATGGCATCTCTTCAGCCAGCTCTGAGCAGTAGTGAGAAATCAGCATGAACAGCTGAGGACAGAGTGCCTGAGGCAGGACTGCTCCTCTTCACCAGAGCAGTTGCACTGCAGTGTCGCTGCTGCTCTTCTTGGTTCAAGAAACCACCAGTCACAGACAAGCAGAGAAACCTCCATGGGATATGCAGCAGCCAGGCTGAGCCCTGTGGTGTGGAGTCAGAGCTTGCTTGGGATTGTGTCTATACAGGAAATATTAACTCATGTTTAAGGTCCTAATGCTAGAGAGAGGTTTGGTCTACTCCAGCTGCTTGTTCCAGAAGTCAGGCTGCAGCTGAGGAGTACAAAGAGCTGTATTAATGAGCTGGGGACCCAAGGGACCCTTTTGGAGAGCAGAAAGGGTTCATAACACCTGGCCCCTCTTTGCCACAGGGAGGGATCCCTAAGGAGTGTCTGTAGCTCAAGCACTTCTTGGTAAGAAATCTCACTACCAAGCACTTCATGTGTATTCTCCCTGTAACAACTACTTTTACTTTTTAGGAGAAGAAACTGCATTTATCACCTGTATTATAGGACAGAGCATGATTTGATCACCATGGGGGAGGGCAGATGGAGTTTATTTCACTGCTGTCTTTATTCAGCTTTATTTTCTCTACTTTTTACCATAGTTGGGATCTCTTCTTTGCTATAATAGCTGACAAGACACCTACAAGCTTTGAGCACTAGTGGGGCAGGCAGGTACTCAAAAGCAGGTTCCCGAAAAGCCCACCCATGAGCACCGCTTTAACAGCCCAAGGTTCTGCAAAGGCTGGGGTGCCTAAACGTCATCCTGAGCTGCAGCAGAGCAGAGTGAGTGATGCCTTGCACTCAGCCCAGACTCTCACCAGCATCCCATCATGGCTTCCCATTGTTTCTGCCAGGGAAAGGGACTGCTCCCAGGGTAAGTTACAGTTGTTGGCAATCTGTTGGTATCTGGGGGGCGTTCTGGTGGGGTGCTATGACCTCCCGAAACTGACTCTACCAGAAAGTCGCTCAGCAGCCACTGCATCCACACAGACACACACAGACACAGACACACACAGACACACACACACACAGACACACACATGCACACACACTGGACAGCTTCTTCGACAAGCCGATGCCAAGGAGGCAGGAAGGGTCTTTGTGTGGAATTCCACGGCACAGGTTTATTCCACACGCGCACACGAACGGCACAAGGAACAACAGACCTCAGAGAAGGGAAAGTTCCAGCCTGTATATGGGGTGGGGAAAGCATCAGGGACAGGGGCAGTACATAGGCGGGATGAGGGTACGAGAGCCAAAGGGAAAACCTGAGGGAGTGGCAGGGAACAAGGTCCAATGGGAGAGTGGGGAAGGGAGAATTTTCTAGGGAAGGAACAGGTGAGGTATAAGGGGGTGGGGAGGCCAACTGGGGAAGCAGAACTGGGATACATTTTGCATAATGAAACAGCATCCCAGGAAAGGTCTTCTTAGTTCACTCTAACCTGGAGAGGATTTCTGTCCCTTGTATTATGGGCCCACTGGCCCCCACACCAATCAACTGGATTATTTAGCCTGTGGCAGGGTGTCACTGGGGAATGCATTTTACTGTGTTAAACAATTTGATATTAACAAAAAAATTTGTCCTTCAGGGTGTTATCATGACTCAACTCCATGAAAGAAAAATGACACTCTCCTCATTTGCCAAGGGTTTGTATCACACTGAAGGTGCTTTTCCCTTCTGAAATACCGCAGGAGTGTTTTGAACCCTGTTCAAAGTCATTTTTCTTTGCTTTGTTAGTCACATTCTCATCTCCTGAAAATCTCAGTTTCTGCAAGTGGCTTTTAACAAAAGCAGTGCTGCAGCAGGCAAAGGGAGGGTAGAGGGGAAGGGAACTTGTGATACACTCTGAGGAGACAGCGGAGTTGAGTGAGAAGATGGCCTCCCATCCTTTCTCACCCTTTTGACAGCTGGGATGCAGGGCTGGGAGATGAATCCCCTCTTTCCCCTTTGACTGGTCCCTTTTGGGGATCTATCTGCTTGAGCTCCACCTGAGGCAGCAGAGCCCCAGCCAGCAGCAGCAGCTGCATCTCTTTGCATGTGATTCCCTATCCCATCCCAAATACTTGCCTTCCCCAAGCGTTAGAGCTGCATAAAGGAAAGCATGTGACACTGCTGAGGGGGCTGAGGATGGCCCTGTGTTTGAAGACACAGAGAGTTACCGCAGGCACTGGGAGGCTTTGTGATGAGGCTGGTCAGGATGTCATCGTACTTCATCAGCTCCTGCTGAGCCCAGAGCTGAAAAGTGGAAAGAACCCCCCAACTTAACACCTCTGTTAAAATTAAGTTCCACATCAACAGCAAGGTGCCTGAGTTCAGCTTTTGCAACAATGTTGCATAGAGTGCAAAACAATGTTGTTTTGCACAGAGAATATTTGTACACTCAAGAGAAACTCCTACAGGTGTTGTATGGGAGTTTCAAAGTCACCATAGGCCCTGTTTGAGCAATAAATTACAACAGATGTGGAGGTGGCTCCTAACCTCCTTTCCACTACCTTGTTTATTGGAGAAGGACAGTGCCCTCACTTCATCTGCCAGGATGTCCTCCAGACTGTGCGGCTTCCTGCTTTTCTGGGTACCTCCACTGGTGAATGTTGTGCTTAGCCCAGATCTCAGCTATTCACAGGCAAGGGTTTAAATCATGCTGACATTATTGTTGGTATGTTTCATTCCGAGTAGATCACCTCACATCTGGTTTAGTAGAGTCATAATAATTTAGCTGCAGTGCCATGTGTCCTTCACTCATTTTTGGAGTTGAACTCTGAAATCTTCAGTAACAAATTTACGCACAATCGAACACTCTCTCTCCTTCACTGAAGATCTTCAAGGACTCACAGTAGGATAACGTCCCAGTCTGACCATTCAGGAGGCACTCCGGCAGTCACACTCCCACCACCAGAGACTTTAACTGCTGGGACCAATGCCCCTTCACAGAGGGCAGCTTCACTAGCCAATGGGTCCCCACTCAACTCCCTACACAACCCACACTCACACAGGCAGACCAGCTTTCCTCACCGGCTCAACCCCAGGTTTCCCACAGCAAAGCCTCAGACTTCTGTCTCCTTTAAGTAATTTCATAATTGTGTAGCAACAGAATGAAAACCTTGATCTTGTGCCTCCAGAGAGGGACCCTGAACAAAGGAACACCTGGGCTGTTATACCCTATGTGTGTGAACGTCAGTGATCTTCCACCTGATTCCTCGACTCTTGCTGTGTTTCCAAGTGTCTGGTCACCTGGCTGGTGCCACAGGTCCCTGGGCCTTCTGGAATTCAAAAGGGTGGCAGTTCACATCCTCTTGCCTTGGGCTCAGACTCCTGCCCCAAGGAGCTCAATTTGCAGCTCTCACTGCAGCTGCACACCGAGCTCCCTGCACTGAATATTCCTCAACACTCAGCACCTGAGGTCTAGCCTGGGGACTGGCAGGGCAAACTGGGACACTGCAGCCAGAATTTGGGACTGGATTCCGCAAAATGCCTCTAAGGGGGGGAGTGGAGAGGTCAAGCTATAATTTTAACCTTATCATTAGAGGGTGAGCAGAAAAATAGTGAGTAAGGCTGGGCTCCTTGCAACCCCTTCTGATCCTGATGGTCTCCAAGGCACCTCTCACCTCCCTGATTAACCTTCCAGCTATCCTCTAATGCAAACTGGAACTAAACCCTGCTGTTTTCCAGCAAAGCTTGTAATTCCCAAAGAACTTCAATGGATTTCAGATTCCAAACTCCCTTGTATAATCTTCTGATAATCCCTGCCTAAAATGACAGTATTTAAACAATTCAAGATAAGCACATGAGGAGAATCAATTCAGTCTCACTTCATGCAGTAATTAATTATTCAACTTAATTATTCTACAAAGCAGTTCTACCAACCTTTGAATCCAAACTGATGCCAAAGTTCAAAAATAATGTTTTCCATTTCCTCAGTAATTTTTTTCTCAAAAAATCACAGAAGTTCCATGCAGATACGGAACAGTATTATAGTTTACAATAAAGCAAACTGTAAGATAAGAATTACATCCTAATAAGGTCAGAGCCACAGGTGAGTAGACAGAATAATATTTATTTATTTGTTTTTCAACCAACTAATTGTGTGAAACAGCAAGCAAATGTTTCTGATATTTATAAATCCTTGCAATGAAATCAGGAGCAACAAACTTTAAACTTTGCAAGTCTTGCTCGTATTATTTCTAAGTTTTTTTGAACCAAAGTGACATTTGACATGAAAGCATAGAGCAAAAGGATACAATAGCAAGAAGCCTGAGGTGCAGAAGGGGTAGTGACCCTCTGCAGAGTATTGATGGTTCATCCTGGTCAGAGAAAAACAAGAATATACCCACATCTAATACCTCTGCTGAGTTCCCAACTTTTAGTACTCTGCAGAGTTACAAATTTTCACTCAGAGGTTCAACTTTTAGAGATCTTCTCAGGTTTCCCTTGAGGATCAAGGCTGAAGCAGTAGCAGGAGTTCTGTGATGAATATGCCCTTGGGAACCCCAAGTTTTCATAACTTCTGCACGAAAGCTGTGTCTGGTGGGGAGAGCTGTCGGGTTTTGCCTGTGTACTTGCTGCAGAGCCCTGGAGGGATGCTGCCACAGGCTGCAAGCCTGCCTGGGACGCAGGGGTGCCCACCCAGGCCTGGGACGCAGGAAGCAACTGGCACAGGCACTGCAGAGAGCTGCATGTCACAGAGCAGCAGAAGGGAGGCAGGAAGCCCTGCAGGTCCGAAATACCCCAGGACTGCCCCGAGAGGAGGGAGGGATGCTCCTCTTTGCTCACTTCGGAGTAACTGGAAATAAACACGGTGGATGACTGCCCCATCTGCACGGGGATGGGTTCTCTTCCCCGAGGTTTTCAGCTTTTCCACCAAGATAAGTAGGAAAGACATCTGCCAGAGAGGGGAATTCAACCGTCTTGAAAATTTGTGGCTGCAATTTGGACCCTCGTCATGCCCACGTACTGTGTCACTGCGAGAGGAATTCAGTTACCATGGGTTACCCTATCAGTACGGGGACCAAGTGCCTCCCCTCCCAACAGCTCTATAAAAAGAGTCGCTCCAAGACACCCCAGCGGCTCCTGCATACCGGCACAGACCCGAAAAACTTGGCCACAGAGAGAGGGACTGCTGCCAGAGGAGGTGTCAGCATGCCGTCTGCTTTCCAGTTTCAATGCCACCTTGTTCTCATCTTCCTGGCTGCCTCCAAGGGAGAAACCAGATACCTAGAGGTGAGCAATAGGGCTGATGATTAAACACCTCACTATGCTTTTAGCTGCTATCTTCTAACTTGTCTCTCAGCTTTCAAGCATTGTGCTTTATTCTCTCTCCCTTTCCTATTCCCACTTCTCCTACATTGAACTTACACCTGGATAACATCAATGCAACAGTCCCATGTATTCTGTACTACCCCTCCATTTATTTATCCTCAGCAATTTTGCTGAGGATTTAAGAGACTCTCAGTGCTCTTAGCTGCTTAGGTGATCTGTACCTAGATCACCTCTTAGGTACCAGGTTTATTTCCCCTCTAATGCAGGTTGGCAGCTTTCTGCCTGAGCTCTTCCACAGCTGCACTGTTTCTGGAGGAGGGATGTAATGTGCTGTGCCTGTTCTTGAGAGGTACAGGGAGAGGGCTGTATTTCACTTTGCCCCAGACTCCTTTTGCACTCCATCTTTCACCAGGTGAGAGATGCTGGTGAAGATGACCCCTTCCTACTACTCAGTGAAGATCTGAAGCGAGAGCTGTCTGCAGGACAGATCTACCGCCGGTCACTCCGTGAGTTTCTTTGGTGCTCTGCTAGGGACTACTGGCGGGTGGGAGAATCCTGGGGATACCTCAGGGAGGGGAAAGGTGCTAATTGGGAATGACAGAGCTGCAGGAGCTTTTTTCTATACTAGGGAGAAGAAGGACAGAACATTAAAACTGCAGAAACCTGTGGTTTGAGGTAGAGGGCTGGGGTTCATAGTTGATGGTCCCAAATAACTGGAGCAGGATGGGGATTCTACACCCGTGTCCCTGGGCAGGGTCACATTGCCAAGGGGTGGGGCAGGTGTAGCAGCTGTGATTAGAGAGAAATCTGAAAGAATAGAGTGTTTGTGCATTTGTGCACATACACACACGGAGTTTTCTGCTCAGAGATGCTTTGACACACCATCCCCCTGCATCCCCCTGTCGCATGCTTGTGCTCACACCTGCGAGTTACTATTTATCCTCTGATGCTCAGCAGGCTCCTAATTGCTTCAGCTGGCTCTCCCTGTCCTTACTGCCAGCCGGATCCCAGTGCGGGGGGGTCTCTCCTATCCCCCTCCTTCCCTGCACAGTGGGAGCTGGCACTGAGTCTCCCTCCAGAGCAGGCAGAGGCAGCAGTCCTTTGTCCCTGCTTCTCCAGGGTGCATTGACATGCTGAGTATAGAGGGGCAGTTCACCTTCACCGCAGACCAACCACAGCTGCACTGTGCAACCTTCTTCATCGGGGAGCCCGAGGAGCTGATCACAATAGACTACGACTTTGTGAACATCGACTGCCAAGGGGGTGACTTCCTGAAGGTAAGAAACTGCAAGTCTCTGCTCTCCTCTGACTTGTGAGGTGTTTGCTGTGCATGCAAGGGGCAGGCAAGCATGTGTGTACATCTCTGTATATGTGTTGGTGAGTGCAGAACAGGCTTTCACAGAGCAACCATCTTTGGGATGGCTCTTTCTCCTCCCTGAGGCACTCTGAGTATGTGTCCCCCCCCCTCACTAAGGCAAAGTCAGATGCAGGATGAGGATCCCTCTCCAAACTACAGCACTGGCTCTTCTGAACTTTTCCAGAAGCACCTCTATGGAGTGTCCATACCTGGGGGAATGGCTGAAAATTTGGTCAGTAGGATTTTCTCCTTGCACTGTGAATCACACGAGCCCTGCAGATAATGATACAGCTCTCTGAGTGGCTGTTACTGCTCTGGGACCTCTGCTCACAGGTCACTTAGCATCAGATTATTAGTGAGCAGATCATTGCAGGCTTTCTTTAAAATTTCTCTGCTAGAACTTATCAGGACATTGGCTCTGAACAGAAGGAGGCTCATGACTCCGAGCCATTTATATTCCAGCGTCAAAAAACTTTACCAGCACATTTCTCTGGCAGGTAGGAACATTCACCAAGATCTGAACTTGGTCAAGGAGAGAAGGGGAGGCTCGATGGTCCCTGGCTCCCCTTGCCTTGCACCTTGTCCTTTGTGCTGGACTGGCCAGGCACAGCACAGGCCATATCCCACCTAGTGGCCAGCTGAGGTCCAGGAACGGGGAGAAGGAGGAAATCTGCCCTTTGATCTTTCCTTGTCTCCTGCTCCCTTTGCACTTGAGAATTCTGTCCTGCCATTCCATACCTTGGATAAGATCTCTCCCCACGTAGCTACAAGGGAGGCTGATTTCAGTCTCTTGTGGGTCCAAGGCTTTTGTACCTGGACTTATGGTCACTCATGGAGACTAGAAAAATGCCAAGAGAACTTTTTGTTTTATTGAGCTTTCCTTTCTTTAGTAATGGTGTCCTAAACTTCTGTTTTCCATTGCTGTATATATACAGGCAGCTTTCTCCTTGTGTAATTTGAGCACCTGCGTCTCATTACTTCAGAAGTTTACAGTTCTGGCAAATCCAGAGAATTTTGGACTCACATCAGAATTATGGACTGAAGCAACAGCTGTATCTGGTCCTTGAATTTTGGGAGTATTGACTGGAGTGTATAAGGAATTACCATGTGAGAGCAGCTAGGAGGGAATTGAAACAGCAAGGCAGGCAACTGCATATCTATGCTAGAATTAATAGGTATTTCTACTTCTGACACAGTTCTCTGAAGATGGTGAGGGAAAATTGTTGCTTTTTTGTTATGAAGGAAAGATTTGTAGAAATTGATGCTTAAGGTCCAGCAAAATATGCAGGATTTTTTTTGCTTTCTAGTGGTTAGGATGAGGTGAAAGAGCCGACACAAGTGAGAGCAATACCTCTGCCAGTAATTCCTCCCCAAAGTTTTTTGTATTCCAATATCTCTGGAAGGCCACTGGGACCATTAATGACAAGCTGTAAAACTTGGATGGTGGAAAACTACAGGCCAGATCAATTGACATAATGCCCAGAGTTTGAAAAGGTTACTTATATTTCTTGTTTCCCAAATCAAACTGGTCAAAAAACCTCTCATAGTAACAATGAAATTGCAAAAAAAAAAAAAAGGGTATGATGATGCTGAAGCAAAAAGAGATACTTCCCTCAAAAAAATGATAACCAAAATTGTCACCTGAACGAGATAAAAAAAATTAAAATTTATATTTATCCCTTTCCTAAGCATCAGCTGAAGTGCAAATAATTAGTTAAATGTTAGGAAATCAATAAATACAAAGAATTTTTGTTTTCAGTTTGTGGCTTTGAACAGGTTGTATGACGTCAAAATAAAAGAGTGTCTGTTATACTTCATGTTTCTGTTCTCTGCTAACAGAGCAATAGGCAAAAGCCTTGTTTTAAATTATTGAACCTCTGTAGGTGTTTGATGGATGGATACTCAAGGGGGAGAAATTTCCCAGTTCCTTGGACCATCCCCTCACCACTTCTCAAAGATATGTAGACTTCTGTGAAAGTGGGAATATTCAGAGGAGCATCAGATCATCACAGAACGTGGCAATGATCTTCTTCAGGATTCAGCAACCAGGCAATGGATTTACTGTCACAGTCAAGAAAAGCAGCAATCTCTTCCGTAAGTCTGCATTTCATACCACCAAAGGGGCTTGAATTTGGGGCAGGAAGCAAAAATAATGTGTTGCTTTGCACTGAATTTTCTCACTGTGTTTATCTGTGCTGACACAGCTGCAGAAAGGCCAGCAGAGCCATGAAAACCTGCATGCCTGCAGGCTTGACTCAGGCTCAGTGTGTGTCCAAAGAAAAAAAAAGGAGCTTAAGAGATCACACAGGCTTCAATATGCAAGACCATAAGGCTCTTTCTTTCAAATAAGATCCCTCCCAATCTAATATTGGTGTGTTCCAACACATTTAGCTAGAACAAATAGTATTAATTTAACAGCTTCAATCTCAGCATTTTCTAGATCTTTTTGAAATATTTCAAAAAATATTTGAAAAAGTTCAACAGTAAAATCAGTGTATTGAATAGTTATGTGGTAGTAATGAGAGATACATGATCACAAGGATCTATTTGCAAGTTCTTTCCCTAAGCCTCTGAACTGGCAAGGCACAAATTATCACAGAATCATAGAACGGCTTGGGTTGAAATAGATCTTAAAGATAATCTTATTTCAACCCCCCCACATGGCCAGGAATGCCACACACTAGACCACGTTGTCCATGGCCCCATCCAGCCTGGTGCTGAACTCTTCCAGCAGTGGGGCACCCACAACTTGACTGTGCAACCTGTTCCAGTACCTCACCTGAATTGTTTCATCCAGAGAGGACAGGACATTTAACAATAGCTGTTCAGGCCACTCTGATTTATCTGCCTAACCATGCAAAGTGACAAAAAGTAAAAAAGGCAAAAGCTGACAGCATGTCTGCCCTGTCCTTACTCCAAGTTATTCAGACTTGAGCCTGCAAGCTGGGTCGTCACTCTCGTGTGGCTTCTTGCCCAAGGATGTGATTATTGTATTCAACTGCTGGAGGTGGCTGGTGTCTTTCACCATCCTGCGGAAACAGCTGCAGGATCCCAGCTCTGTGTCAAGGATCCCTTGGGCTGCTCACATAGATGATAAGTTACTCCTTTACCTGAACTCTTAAGTTTGAACTTAAAGATAAAATCATGCTCTCATTTCAATGAGATATTTTGTAGGGAAAGGAACTCCAGTTAAGAGGAGCAGAATAGGTTTTAGGGGGTTGCTGGCAATATCAGGCAATAAGCTGTAAAAACTAAACAAAATCCCTCCCTCCACTTGTGTTTAGCCTCCTTCAAACTGACAAACTGTATCAGCCCTTGACAGCATGAGCCCCTGATGTATAGATTTGGGGTGTGAGCTCTCCTGTTGACTGCTTCACTCTCAAGTTCTGCCAGACCTCATGCTATGTAGTAAACAACGGGGAGGTAATTTTTAAGGAACAAATGCTATGCAAGAACCTCAGAAAATGCCACACACATATTTTTCAGCATTTGGTTGTAAGTCACAGTAATTAAATTATCTCTGCTTTTTCGGTACTGGAATTGCGTAGTTTAGCTACATGCAGTGATGACTGGACAAGTAACTCTTGTACCTTTTCCTGTGTCCCAGCTTGCAATGTCATCTCTCAGACTCCTTCAGGAAGGTTTACTATGGTCATTCCTCACCAGCACAGAAACTGCAGCTTCTCCATTATCTACCCAGTGGTGATAAAAATATCTGATCTTATCCTGGGACATCTAAATGGCCTCTTTTTAAAGGTGAGTTCTTTTATTTCCTAAGAAAATATTAGCATGTGCAGTTTTCCTGGGCACGGAAGAGAGCAGGAGTGAAGCAGGGATAGCCTGTGGCACTGGCTGCTAAGGCATGTGTGCTCTGGACTGCTTGTGTGCACGCTGAGGGCTCTGGTTTCTCCCCAGAGAGGAGAGCTGGGGCTGTCTCTGCCGCTATTGTCTCTGTAATGTTGCAACGGCAATCAAATTATGCAAAGTACCATTAATGCATGTAATGATTGCTTGCCATAACAAAGGGTAAGGATTTCATTATATAGAAAGGAGCATTTTCCCCGAGAGCTGTCTGTCTGTATTTAAATTAATGAAAGCAGCAAACGCTCTGAAGAGAGAAAGGAGACATTAGATAGCAAGGTATTAACACGGAGAAAATACAAACGTGCTCACAATTGATTGCCGGCTCCACAAGCTGAGCGTCCTCTGCTCCATCTGCTCTGATCTGGGGTATTTGGTGCTTGGTGACAAACCGACAGAAGACGACAGGAGCTGTTGGTGATACCTGTGCCTGGGAGGTCTAAGAAGGTGCCAATTACAAAATATCCAGAAAAATAGAACAAGGAAATTTGTTTTCTCCTGCCAGTGAGTCTGGCAGCCTGAGTTCTTCAAGGAGATTGCCAGTGTCTGAGCAAGCCAGGCTTTGAGAGATGGGCAAGTGAATTAGTTGACTTACTCAGTGGTGGGCAGAAAAGGGACAACAGCAAAAGAAGATAAAGAAACCAGGCACTTAAACAGCAGCATAAGGGTGACAGCCCAAAGGTGCTCAAGGTGTCCATGCAAGATATTTTTGGCAAACAGCATTAATTTCAGGAAAATTGTGGGTTTAATATACAGTAAGCTGTTGTTTTCAGACAAAACTACTCTCTTTGTTAATTTCTACTTTACTTGAACTTTGCCACAATGGTGCATTTTAGCATTTTTTAGGAATGAGTATGATATAGTGGAACTGAAGTTCCTGCCTGCCAGCTGAATGTAGGCATACATGCAGCCCATGCCTGCATTAATTTGATTACATGCCTAAGCATCCAGAACCAGATTGCTTATCTGCATTAAAAGCAGTTGAACCAACACCTTATCTACTGATCAGTAATTTTCAGAGTCTGCTTAGGTCTTTCTTTGGAATCCCTTAAGAAAATTAACTTACTAACGTCAAATCAAAGTAGTACTCCCGAGGATGAGAAACTGATTTCACACAGCTTTGAGCACAGGGGATTTCTAAAACCTATTGTTGGCTGCAATCATGTATGGAGAACTGCTACATTTTGTAGATAAATGGTAAATAACTTTTAGCCTCTGCCTTTTTAAGAAACCATCTGCAGGCTGTGCAGGAGTGGGAGATTTTGTAGAGCTTCTTGGAGGAGCTGGCTTAGACCCATCCAAGATGTTTCCTCTAGCTGACCTCTGTCACTCCTTTCATGGGTCTGGTAAGAATACCTTCTTCCAATTACCTCCACATAATAAAATAATTAACCATAATAAGACATGCAGAGACCCACACACACACCTGGACTTCCTGCTAGACTGGTGAGCTTCACATCTAGCAGAACATGAAAGCTAAAGCTGTTCAAGCCTGTGGTTTTGCTGTGTGTTACAGCACAGCCATGACCACCTTCATTTGCCCCTTAAGTAATCGTTACAACAAGGCTAAATTATACATATTTTAAAAATTCTTGTCCTATGACTAAAATAAATATTAGAATGTCAGCACATAAAAAGGTCTGGAAATTCACAACAAACAAAGGCAGATTGTTACATTTTCAGTTGAGGATCTTTTCTCTCATTTGCTCAGTGTTTCCAAGGCCTTTTCTGCTGCAGGTGTAATACATACCCCAAAAGCCTCAGAGCTCCCATTCTCTACTTTGAACCCTGCTGGGGCTCTGAAACTGTTTCACTACCATGCCAGTCCAGTGACTTCGTTTTCCCCATAAAAATAAGAATTTCCAGTGTCCCTAATACTCAATAACAGACTGCAAAGTGTGGCAGTGATATGACAAACTGTTATAACAGGCACACACCTGTTATATCTCAGGAGTATCAACAGGGCACTGGAGAAGTGGCATTTCCACAGAGCTGGAGAGCAGGAACGTGCCTGGGCCTTGTGGTCTCCCTTGCCTTTCATCACACCACACCTTAACAGTCCAGGCACTGTTCGAAAATTTAACTGGCAAGTGCTGCTGTTGAAGATAATACTGAGCACTGGAATGAGATTAAAATGTGTTTTCCTGGTGCTGTGAAGGAAGTGAAAATCCATCTCAGCAGCTCCTGCTCTCCCAGTGACACACTAGATTTCTCCCCAAGTGAGGAAGGTGCTCCAAGTTCCCCAAACAAAAAGGCTTTGCCAAGCCTCCACTGAAATGGCTCATCTAAAGAAGCAGTTAGTGGTACACTTGATTTCCCTCAGAGTGAGTGCACGTGCTGGGCACTAACATTTGAGTTTGTCTTGATGGGACTCTCACATGTCTTTGTTCCTGTGAAGAATGTCCTTACACACAAACCCACTCATCCCTCTAAAAGGAAACATTTCAGTGTTGCTAATTTTGGCTATCTCCAGGATAGAGTGCCATTATCCTTACCCATCACTCCTGATATCTAACAGTAGCACATATATGTGGAGTGGTATTTGCATGAGGGAAGGATACTTGATTAAATACCCAAGCATTGTAAAGCAAAACTAACAACACAAAGGTTAATCGGCAGTATCACCACCAGCAGGTCATTACTACATGCAAATTTGCTTTATTTCCAAAATGGCATGTGTCGGTGCTTTGTAATTCCCATCATTATATATCCCTTTTCCGTCACTCTTACTCATATAAATGTATCTTTATATCTCCTTTCCCTAATTAGCCCAAATGAAGATTGGCTGTGACAACACGGTGCTGCGAATGGTCTCTAGCGGCAAACATATCAACCGTGTGACATTTGAGTACCATCAACTTGATCTGCAGGAAACAGAAACAAGAAAGGAGAACAGCATTGAGGAATTCTGCTTTCCTAGTATCTGAGAAACCGGGACACACATCTTCACATAGCTAATAAGGTTCTATAATAATGTATTTTTTCCTTTAACTAGCTGGTGGTGTCAAGCCTTTCTATAAGCTTAATTCTTTTTTCATACAAATCAGTCATTCCCATGAGCTAGCAGGAAAAAACAAATGTAGTAATCTTTGTTATTATCATTACATTCTTTCTGCAATGTTTAAGCTCATTTACCATATCATAAATCAATAGCAAGAATAGAAGGGTATGTTTCCTGTATAAATATCACTAGGAAAATAGACAAAAACACTAGTCTGGGGATATATGAAACCCACAATAAATATAAACTTCATGCAGCAGCTTTATCCTTTTATATCAAGTATAAACAAACAAACAAAAAAGATGGTGAAATACGCTTCCAGTTTTGTAAGAGGAAGCCCAACATTAGTGTGCGTAAAAACTACTGGTTTATTTATGACTATAAATGTACTATTTATTTCTAATGACATGTTTTTAATAAAAATTTATAGCATGAGACTTCCTTATACAAATCCAAACATAAATAAATACATTCAAAGAGTTGGCAAAGAGTTCTTATGTTGTATTTTTTCTGAAGAGGTCTTTTAACATACTGTTTAAACATTCTAAGTCTTGTGCAGTTTTCTGGAAATTAAAATTTTGAATACGTGTTGCTGAAAAACCATGAACTATTATGAGCAAAAATTTGGTTTGTCTAGGTTGCTCACACCTCCACACAGAATAAGTTTCAGCAGTGCACTTACTGGTACCTTCCCTCTTTCAGATTTTTTGGTCAGGTGTCCTGCTGACCCGTGAAGGCCAGGATACAAAAATATAGATTCATTTTTTCCAGGCCTTTGGTGTCCCAGAAAAGGAGTGTCATCCTTGAAGAGCTCTGGGAAGCACAAGCTCAGCAGATGACCAGAACTGTTTTAGCTTTGAGAGCAAGGACTGATTGGTATGTTTTCTGGGAGTGATACCTGGCAATAACAAGAGCAAACTGTTCTTCCTCCAGGGCACAGTTAATGGTGAAACCTAATTAATCCAGCTGCATTCCTGAAATCTTTCACTCTAAACTATGGCTCTTAATCTCACAGTCATTCACCCAAAATCGAGTGTCTTGATTATTCAGCAGCTCTGCAGTTAATCTACCTGACTGAAGTGGGTGAAAACCACAGGATGCTTCAGACTCTCCCTCTTTTGGTTTTGGAAGCCCTGTTTTTGTGACTGACTCATGAACAGATGGATGTGTTTGGTGAAGTGGTCAGACTCAGGTGAGCATATCCATCCTATAGGGCTGTGTTTATGGAAAAAGTGGGTGTTGTGGGAATGTTTCACTTTGTTCCAAAGAAAACAGACAAAAGTGCTCCTGGCTACTTCACGACATGAAGCAACCCTGCCTCAGGTCTCTGAGTGGGGAGTCCTTGGCCACTACATCCCTGCTCCAGCCTTATGCAGAACACTGTGGGCTTTCTGAGCCCTGCTGAAGTGCTGGCAGTGTTGGTGTCACCACCCAGTATCAGAAACATCAAATTCTACAATCTTAAAATCACAGAAGAATCAATCAGGCCTGAGTTGGAAGGGACCTTAAACCTCGTCTAGTTCCAACCCCCCTGCTGTGGGCAGGAACACATTTCACTAGACCAGGTTGCCCAGAGCTCCATCCAGCCTGGCCTTGAACACTTCCAGGGATGGGGCATCCACAACTTCCTTGGGCAACCTGTGCCAGTGTTTCACCACCCTCACAGTAAAGAATTCCTTTCTAATATCTCATCTAAACCTACTCTCTTTCAGTTTGAGTCCATGCCCCTTGCCCTGTCACTGCATGCTCTTGTAAAAAGTCTCTCTCCATCTTTCTTGTAGACCCCTTCAGGTACTGGAAGGCCACAATTAGGTCGCCCTTAAGCCGTTTCTTTTCCAGGCTGAAAAAATCCA